>JAAEAF010007756.1:0-26149 GCA_011037195.1 Triatoma infestans
TGTTTAAATAATCAAGTCTGATATTTTTATTTACTTTCTCTTACTCCTAGTAAGAGTAAGTATTGTAATCGTGTCAAATTTTCGATATTGAGTTTTCACCGGAAATATCCGTTTAGAGGTCCGCTGAGTCCAAAAAAGTGGTTTTTAGCAAATGGTCTGTGTGTGTCTTATGTATGTGAACAGCATAGCTCAAAAACGAAAAATCGTAGAAAGTTCAAACTTGATATTCCGTTTAGTTATCACCATGGGATCCGACAGTGGGTCATCTGCCAAAATTCCTTAACCGGAAGTACGAGTTTACTAGTTGGTTTTTTCACGTTATTGCGATTTACTCAAAAATTGCTCCAACGATTTTCTTCAAACTTGGCAGATCAACTACACATACTAACAGCTACAACTTTTATTTGAAACATTTTTCTGGAAAAATTCATTTAAGGGCACTTGTGGGGGAGAGGTGGGGTTAGGTTTTCATCTAAAGTGCTATTTCAGTTTATTACACAATTCTATCATCTAAATAATGTTAATTAAAATTAAATATGTTGTTGAAATTCCGAGGTTGAAAAAAATCGGATAACGGAAGTGCGTTTACTTTACCACTTTACTAAATGATTTTTTCACTTTTTCGCTTTTTGCTCAAAACTGGCTCCGACGTTTTTTATTTTAAAACTTCTTGTACAAACTAAACATCCAATGATCTACAACTTTTATTTAAAAAATTTGTCTGGAAAAATTCATTTAAGGGCACTTTTAAGGTAGGGGTGGGGTTATGTTTTTCTACAAAGTGCCATCATGGTTGATTATACAATTCTATCGTTATAACAAAATTAATTAGAAATAAATAGAGGGCCTAAATTCCAAGTTTTAAGAAAATTAGTACACCGGAAGTGCGCTTTTACTGAATAGTTTTTTTCAGTTTTCGACAAATTTCATTAAATTTGGTACACAAACTATAACCTTTGTCAATTATAATTTTGAGAACAGGAGTAACAGAAAGTTGTGTGAGTATTTCACACCAGATTTTTTACTTTCTCTTAAGTGTGTTGTGTGTGTGTGTGTGTGTGTATATGTGAACAGCATAGCTCAAAAATGAAAAACCGTAGAAAGTTGAAACTTGATATTCCGTTTAGGTATCACCATAGGATCTGACAGTACATTATCTGTCAAAATTCCTCAACCGGAAGTATCATTTTACTAGTTGTTTTTTTTACTTTTTTGCGTATTACTCAAAAATGGCTCGGACGATTTTCTTCAAACCTGTTATATCAACTACACATACAAAGAGCTACAGATTTTATTTAAAACATTTCTCTGGAAAAATTCATTTAAGGGCACTTCTAGGGGGGAGAGGTGGGGTTATGTTTTACTCTAAAGTGCTATCATAGTTGATTATACAATTCTATCATTCAAAGAAAATTAATTAGAAATAAATACATGGCCAAAACTCCGAGTTTCAAGGAAATTACTAAACCGGAAGTGCACTTTTACTGAACAGTTTTTTTTTTTTCCAGTTTTCGACGAATTTCATTAAATTTGATACACAAATTTATAAAATTTCTCAGTTATAATTTTGAGACCTAGAGTAAGAGAAAGTTGTGTAAGTGTTTCACACCAGATTTTTAACCTTGTTACGATTTTTGGGGGTTCATAGAAAATCAACAATATCATTGCTATTATCATATTAATAACAAAATATCTATATTGTATCATATTGATTTAGACAGGTCGTATAATTATGTATAAAAATCATATTTTCTATACATTTCAAATTTTATTTATTTATTCTAGCATTAAATGTAGACGTAGAGGAAGATAAGGTTACCCAAGAGGGGAAAAGAATGATAGCTGTACAGAAGAGAGAATAGAATTATAGTGTCCAGAAGTCAATAATAATGAACCATCCTGATAATATAAGAAATTAAACGCTACATTTTCCGCAAGTATACCTAAAAATCATTTTCTTTTGATAAATGTTACAAATAAAACTGATAGTTTTAAATCTATGCGAAAAATTCAAAAACCTACACTATAAATTCGTACTTCCGACTAACCAATATTTTGTTTACATTTTGAAATCTACCAATGTTTCTAATATAAGTATAATTAATATTATGTAGGTGTAAAAACCATATATTGTACTGAAGTGGTTCTTTAGAGGAAAGCTTTAATCTACTGTTTTCCTCAAACCCCCCAAAAAATCAATTTTCCCGGGTCTATATATTTATCTATATATATTTATCTATATATTTCAAGTAAAAGTGATAAGTATTTATGTGTACTTACCAAATTAAGAAACCCCGGGACTTTATTGTTCTCGAAACTGTTTATCTCCTTAAAAGAGCGGGGTCTTAACGGAAAAATTGTACGGTTGGTATGGATTAAGAGTCAGTCAGGGATATCTGGCAATGACTTTGCAGACTCCAAAGCGAAGGAGGCAATAAATCTAGTGGATCTCGACTTTGAAAAGTTATTACCTTCAGATATAAAGAATTACTCCGAACGCAAGTATTACAGAAAATGGTCTATTGTGTATGAGAAATCAAAATACCTCAATGGTAAATTTTACACCTCCCTACAGCCGACAGTCCCAAAAAAAGAAAACCTTGGTTCACTGACCTACCAGAAAGTAGAAGTTTCTTTGCAACCATAACTTCTCTCTTCACCATCTGTCTCGTATAGGAATCTCAGTCAACCCAGTATGCTCATGTCCGTCTGAATCAATCAACTACGCCAACTACCTGATTCTCGAATGTGGTAATCACTAAGTGGATAGTGATAAACTATGGAAGGCTATCATAAATGCAAAATGTACACTACCAGCCAATCTGCATACCATCCTCCACAAAACCAAGCCACGGATTATATTTAGCTATTTTCAATTTTATAAACAAAAACAAAATCACAATATGAAATTAAAAAGCAAACAGTATGAGTAAAACCTTGTGTAGTTACCACCAACAACAAACACCTTACCACCATCCGCAGCTAAAATGCAGATGAAAGCCGCAAGAAACCTGGGCAGAGAATCTGGCTAATCTGCACAGACAGGAAGCCAAGGAGAAGAAGAAGAAGAAATTGTACACGAATTTCAAAGAAATTTATCTGTGACGTTGGTGGAATGGATGCAGATCAATTTTACCCATTGTACTACAATGCGCTTCTGTTACTAGGGGATCAAGCGAACAATATGACACGTAATTGCAACAATCTACCCTTTATTGAGACGCACGGCCTCCGAATGGCTAAATTGCCAAGGGCGGCTATTGGATTAAAAAAAAAAAGGAATAAAAGAAGGTAATATTACGCTATGATAATGAGGAAGCAATGATGTGTTTATTTTCAACTCGGGCCCTAAATAAAGTTTATGGCCAATGAGTGCTTATTTCATGTTTTTCGATAGTATATTTTTACAGTGTTATTTATTGCTTAATCGGAAAATCCACAATTATTATTCTGCCCCTATTTCCCAATGGTTTCTAAAACAAAAACTATGCTTCTGACATGCGATATTTCTGCGATATTTTGAAAAAGTCTTCAACAATTTCCTTTATTATTGTTAACATTAAACTTTTTGTTGTTGTAAAAACAGCTTGCTCTGACAACTTGCTCTGACAACTTGCTCTGACAACTTGCTTACCAAATCATAAATTGATTTAATTAACGATCTGATACGCAAGCTGTAATTTACTCTTCTAAAAATTACGAAATCTAAGAAAATTTGCTATTTTACATTCCCAGAGATCACCATTTACTGTGAAATTTTGAGTAAAATCTACTAATTTGCCTTGCAATAGGAAGTACCACTCACTTTCCCATTTTGCAGGAAGTGGATCAATGGATTTTGGCGACTCAATTGCGGCCAAATACATATATCAACACTCCTCATCTTTGGTGAACGTAAAGTGATTATAATTGGATGTATATGTTAGTGGTGACTCGAGTATATTTTTTGGGACTGTCAATCCCAACTAAAAATTAAAACTCAACTATTTTTGCTAAGTCCGTGTGGCCAGAATACCTAATTTTTAGGTAATCATGAGTGGAGCCATTGCTCCATCCAACTGTCACAGTGGATTTAGGCCTAATGGCCTACATGTAATCATCTGTAAAATTTAGCGAAATATTTCGTCATTATTTGCATAATGTAATCTGTGATTTATAAACTACAAAGTTAGCTTTCTGTTTAGAAAACATTTGGTTTCATTAAATTTAAGAGTACAGAATTATAATGTTTGTTAAAAATCATTAACAGAAATTTTTTTAATTAGTGGAAAGTTCATGAAAGAGATTATTACATTAATTAGTAATGTATTTGCTGAGTTGGTTAGGTACATGGGTACTGAAAGTTAAGCGTGTTTCATGGTATTGGGAACGGATTCCTCCTAAGTATTTTACTTGGATTTTATTTGAGGTGATTTATTTGTTATTATTGACAGTAAAAAAAAAAATTGTTATCCGCTTCCCGTCAACATGCCTTGACGGTAATTCGATAATACTTGAAATCTAAAGCTATAAATTTTACAGAACCTCCTAAATTCAATGATTACAAGAAAAATGTTTAAAATAATAGGAAATGTTAGGTTTACATTTTTGCTATTTGCTATATATTTTTAAAGAAAATACGAGCCGCCTTTTTTCGTGTAAATTCCCAAAAAAAAACTCAGATAGCAATTCTGTAAAGTAGTCGATTTTCTTTAAATTTGAAATTCTAGCCATGCTTTTTATAATGTGGCCTTAATACTGCTATGACAATGGTAGTTTATCATTGGTAACTAATCTCACTTCTGTTCGTAATAATATGTGTTATACAATGTAATCTATTTCAACGAGAAGGAACATCACATTTTTTCCCTACCAAATAGTCGATAACCCATCGATTACCAACCATTGTTGAGTTGTTGATGTTGAACGAAACCTCCACTGGCTGTAACAACAGCCTTCATACAGACCGTTCAAGCGGTGTCACGTACAGCATCCAGTGGAATACCAAAAACCATCGGCCCAAGATCCCATATTTAACGCACTGTTAAGTCTGTGAGGAGCTAATGAAAACTAATTACACTTCTGCTCGAAGTAAGATCTACAACAGATACATATTTAGTGCACTTTAACGAGAAGGAGTTACAATATTGTATAAGTGATAGAACGATATAGGTTTAGAGGAAAAATTTACAGTTCCCCAGAATTGTCGAAAAATCCATTCCTAAAGATAATGTTCTCCACTTAAAATTCCAGTTATCTCGTCATATTCCTCCTCTATCTGCCAGGGGGAGAGAATTTATTATGATCTGTCTTACCTATTCAAACTTTTCCATTCTCAAACTTTTCTAGTTTTATTAGTTATTTAACTTAACTAGTTTTATCAGTTACATTCAATATTCCTTTACCGTAATATAAGAAATCTTTCTCTTTTCAATATCCCTGTAACAGCAACCAAAGAGAGTAAAGAGAAGAGAAACGAATCCACCATTCTTTCGGACTGGAGTGGGAGAAACTGTATGAATACAGCGACGAACAGTCGGGGATACAGTTCGGAGTGGGTCAGATGAACAGCTGTATAAATACAGCGACGGACAGTCCAAGGGGATACAGTTCGATACAGTTCAATATACTTCAAGATAGTTCATCATCTCGCTAGTCAGATGATGTAACAGCAACCAAAGAGAGTAAAGAGAAGAGAAACGAATCCAACCACTCTCTCGGACTGAAGTGGGAGAAACTGTATAAATACAGCGACGGACAGTCCACGGGGATACAGTTCCATACAGTTCAATATACTTCAAGATAGTTCATCATCTCGCCAGTCACTTCATGTCATTCTCATACCACTCTACCTTAACCATTCTCTACTGTAAAGTCCAGGCAGACTGTGTCACTTTATTATACATAG
Source organism: Triatoma infestans (assembly GCA_011037195.1). Lineage (NCBI taxonomy): Eukaryota > Metazoa > Arthropoda > Insecta > Hemiptera > Reduviidae > Triatoma > Triatoma infestans. The sequence continues at coordinate 5,888 of JAAEAF010007756.1, forward strand.
TTAACCAGTTTAACCAAGTCTTCTCATTTCATCAACCAGCCCTAAATTCCCTCCACCTAACACATCCATTATATCCCTAAAGCAAGTCAAATTATGGCAACCATTCTAGGATGATACAGCCGGCAATAAATATAAAATAGCCGCTTGTATAGATCCTAAACTTGGTAAGTTATTTAAAAATTTATTCAAATGTAAATACAAGAAATAAATCTTTGTTCTACTTTCGTTAAATTGCAGCATTATATAATCTTTTTTTTTTTTTTGTTTACCTGGGGGGAAGGCAAACATTTATAGCGAATAAAATCGCTTATCGCGTAACGTTTATGTGTTGTGGTAAAACAGCTAGGCAAAAAGAGTTTTGGATGGGGAAAACCCATTAGGCGCATGGCAGTGAAGGAAATTTCCTTTAGTGAGAAGATAGGAATGAAACATCAACCCACTAGGACAGTTCTAGGACACAATTTAGCAGTGGCGCTACTGTGTGCGCGGGCGGGTTTCCTTGCTTTCTAGTCTGCTTACCCTAGAGAGAGAGAGAGATTCAAGATTAAATGTGTTTGTGTGTGTGTGTGTGTGTGTGTGTGTGTGTGTATGTGTCTGTTTGTTTATCTTATTGTATATCTATCTGATGAGAACAGAATAATTATTTTTGTTATTATACAATAAATTAAAAGTTATTCATTAACATATGTTATTGTTAATTTTAATTATTTCTAAATAAATAACATTGTACATCAATTTGTAAAAGTTTTGTTATGTGTCCCAGACTTTTAAACGCCTAAAGTAAATGTTCCTTAATTTCAGTAACAAATTTACATTAAGAAAACTTAATATACATGTTTATAATTAAGTCTTGACTTTTGCCATAATGCTGAAGGCTCCAACAGTCCCCCCACCCTAGTTTTCTTAACACTACGCACAATTATCATTTATTTACATTCTCTGGCTCTTGTCGGCAGATATTCTTTGTCTGCCTTGTTTTATAGAACACCAGATACAAGAACACAATCGATTTGTTGTTAAATACTTGCAAGACTTATGTTTGCAGCAATTCATAATAATTTTATGTTTAATGAATTTAGTAGGGTTAGCATTATACATGAATACAATAGGTTGAGGAATAAGTTACTGCCGTCCAACAGAGTGCCGCATTCAAGAGCGAAACTTTTCATCTGTACGCTATTGTGTTCATATATTAGAGCTGATTTTTTTTTTTTTTTTGTTTTTTAGACCTTAAAATGAAATGTCAAGTTGAAAAAAAAATGAGCATTTTTCGACACTTGCTTCTATTCGCTTACATATTTGTGACGGGCAAAATGCGAAAGCCGTCAAAAAGTATTCGCAAAATTTGTGCTATGTACGGAGAAGATGCTTTGCCAAATAGAACGTGGCTTTTTTCTCGCTTCAAAAGCGCCGAATTTCAAACTTTTCGACGCAACATGTCCGATCACTCCTTTTTGGGTTGATGAATAATCTATTGAATCAGCTTCTGTATTGGGGCAATCTCTCTCTGGTACCATTCTTTTAACCTAACCTAACCAGAGACGTCACTCGCGCATAATTTCTAATAAATACATTATCTTCTATATAATACTACCACATTTCTTTAAAATGGTTTTCTGGTAAAAGGTTTCATTTTCAGGTATTCATGTGGAGACTGTGTCTTTAAGTTTCTCTTTATATTGCTATTTCAGAATAATAAACATTTCCATTATCTGTATTATTATTATTATTTGTCTGTGCGGAAGGACGAAACCCTACACTATCCAATGCCTCACTGGGCCCATATCGCTACCCCAAGCAAAACAACAACAAACCGGGTCTAGAACAAAAATCCAGACCCGGATCTAATCCAAGACTCACCGCAGTCCGAATAAATCGGACAATAACCTTAAGCGGAAATAGCCGAAGCTCTTCCACAGACATCCTATTCCGTCCAAAGGTCCTGAAACCTAATTTCCTCACAACCCAGGCAATCAGTCATAAGATGGATGGGTGTTTCCTCCTCTGTCTCACAGACTGTACAAAATGGATCCGACATAAGCCCCATTATGTAGAGATGTCTCCTTAAACCACAATGTCCAGTAAGAGATCCAACCAGATGCCTGAGAGAGCTCCGTGAAAAACACAGCAACGTCTCACTAATGGCCTTGTCCGGACCCCCGATGAGCATTTTGGACTGCCGAAAACCAACTGAGCTCATCCATAAGGATGAATGCTGTGAAGCTGTCCATGTCTGGAAGCCTGACAGAAATGTGCCAGAAGACACGCCAACAGCAGGCTCGGGACCAGTGAAAGGAAGAGAGGCGCCTAATTTGGCAAACCTATCCACGTCCTCATTCCCAAAAATCCCCATGTGACCTGGCACCCAGACTAGAAGCACATCCTTCAGAGAAGAAAGCTCTTCCAGTCTTTTAGAACATTCTAACACCAACCTGGAAGTGAAGACACATGAACTCAGCGCCTTCAGCTCAGCCTGACTGTCTGAGCAGATACAAACACTTTTTAAGTTAGTGTTATGTACGCTCTCATCCAAGACACAACAAACATCATCTGTATAATGCTAACAATTAATAATTCGTCAAAAATAAAAAAATAAAAAAGTTTATTAGTTAGTACTCTGCACATTGCTGTATGATAAGGTCCGTGGTTTTCCACAACAGAATTTTTTATGTTGGGATAAAATGGGTATTTACAAAACCTTTTTCTACTTTGCTTTTTTCTTTTCTTTTGTCAAACAAGTTGTGGAAATCTTATTTAAACTTTTAGTTCTATAAAGAGCTAAGTGAGCAAAACGGAGATTTACTCCTATCTCCTATCTCAATGTCTTATGTTTAGATAAAAGTGTTACATTTAGTAATGAGTATAATCTTTTGTACCAACTTTACTGGTTTGTATATTTGTCGTTGTGGGCGGCAATGGGGCAGGTGGTAAAATGAATGAAGAGTATTTTTTAAAGAGGAAAACGCATTTTTATAAGAAGGATGTTAAACTAAAATGATTTACTACAGTTTTATTTATAGTGGACTTGTATATAAAAATATATTGAATGGTTCAAGTTTTTAAATATTCATTTTATTTATTTATTATTATTATTATTTTTACTTTCTCTTACTCATAGTAAGAGGAAGTATTTAATCGTATCAAATTTTCGATATGGAGTTTTCCACCGGAAATATCCGTTTTGAGGTCCTCTGAGTCCAAAAAAGTGTTTTTTAGCAAATGGTGTGTGTCTGTGTGTATGTGTGTGTATGTACGTATATGAACAGCTTGGCTCAAAAACGAAAAACCGTAGAAAGTTAAAACTTGATATTCCGTTTAGGTATCACCATGGGATCTGGACAGTACGTTACCTAAAATTCCTCAACTGAAAGTATCACATTACTAGTTTTTGTTGCGATTTTCTCAAAAATGGCTCCGACTATTTTCTTTAAAGTTGTAACATCAACTACACATACAAAGAGCTACAGATTTTATTTTAAACATTTCTCTGGAAAAAATTTCATTTAAGGGTAGTTTTGGTGGAAGGGTGGGGTTAGCTTTTCATCTAAAGTGCTATTTCAGTTGTTTAGACAATTCTGTCATCTAAATAATGTTAATTAAAATTAAATATGTTGTTGAAATTCCAAGTTTGAAAAAATCGGATAACCGGAAGTGCGTTTACTTTACCACTTTACTAAATGATTTTTACATTTTTCGCGATTTTCTCAAAAATGCTCCGACGATTTTTTTGAATATTTTTATATATACTAAACATACAAAGATGTACAACTTTTATTTAAAACATTTCTCTGGGAAAATTCATTTAAGGGCACTTCTAGTGGGGAGAGGTGGGGTTATGTTTTTCTCTAAAGTGCTATAACAGTTGATTATACAATTCTATCATTCAAAGAAAATTAATCAGAAATAAATAGATGGCCAAAATTCCGAGTTTTAAAAAATTTAGTAAACCGGAAGTACGCTTTTATTGAACAGTTTTCAACGAATTTCATGAAATTTGGTACAGAAACTATAAAATTTGTCAATTATAATTTTGAGTACTGGCGTAAGAGATAGTTGTGTGAGTATTTCACACCAGATTTTTTTTTTTTTAAGGTCTGTCAATATTTCAGAGTTCACGGCCGGCCTCCACGTAGTCTGTAAGCAACAGTTGTTCCCACAGTGGAAAATTCTAACAGCAACGCTGTCTACTCAAACCCAGGGCTTTAATAATAATCCCACCTAGTCTATGCGTTACCGCTGAGGTAATCCCGTCCTAACGATATGTCAAATGATTATAACTTTTCCTTTTAAGTATTAATTGAGATAGTTCATAGCTGTAATGAAGTCAAACACTTTGTTGAAAAAATTGGTGAAATAAGTGCTAGACTTCACATTGACGATTCCAATTCATAAGAAAGAGTTAGCATATTGCCATGTAGGTATATTTGAACTAGGTATAAAACTCTCTGTCAATCTCATTGCAATATTTGGATGAATGGGCTACAACATTGACAGCCAAGATTCCACTAGAAACTTTCACTAGCTCCCATCAAATGCTAGGAAAAATGGAAATAAAAAGCCGACAATCTGAGGCTTGAGTAAGTCTCAAGATCTATTTGAAGTTTTAAGAAATTGCAAGATCTACCATGAAGTGTTAACAATTAAGAGCTAAATCAAAACTTGAAGAACTTTAAATAAGCTATCAAGAATAAAACAAACAAGAGATTAGTTGATTCTATAACAAAATTCTCAAAGAGTTGTTCGAGATACTGCTGTAATAGCAATCATCTGTCTCAACTGACTGTCTGCTACAAACATTTTACAGACCAGAGAATCATCAAAGAGCTAGCCACTCCAAGGAATCGGCTGTTAGAACAAGCAAGAGCTTGAATCAGCCATCGCTACCAACCTACATCATAACTACAGTCATTACCATCACTCTTCGCTCGGCCACTCAATTCTCAATATACTCTTCTCTCTTCATATAATCGTTAAAATATAAATTTTGATATTTGCATTCACCATCGTTTCCTATTAATACTTATAATGTAATTTTCCAACGAAGTCCAACAATTTTTGGATTAATCTAACTGTGTGTTATTTGTGGGTCTACATAGGTTTCTTTTTTTCATGGCGCATCAACTGCCAGGGTCATTAGCGCCCCACATACACAGTTCTACATAGTTGTTTATATGAAAGAAAAGCCTTAAGATCTTTTCTTGCATTTTCTGTCTTAGGAGGACTGTCCACTTGCTTAGGGATCCCTGACACAACAACTTTCATACACTATCCTTTAATGCGACCCTCTCTGCCGTTTTTACATGGTAGCGATCAAGAAAGTAAAGTTATAAGATCTTGCACTTCCTTGAGTAGGCATGCATGTGGACTTGCTATTTCTTTAGAAACCTAAACTTCCTGCAGGATCCCAGTCTGACTTTTTAAATAAACACACATCTGAAATATATTTTTATAATGATACCGTTTTTTAAAATTGTCCATGACATTTCTCTTGATATTTTCTCTTACAGCTTCAAGATGAATTCTGCATGCGGGTCAGATATAAACAATTTTTTTAAGACGACATAAAAAATGAAAAAAAATAAAATCGGACAATACTTCAATTAATATTTCACTAGCATCAAAGATTACGAACCCATGGTTTCAGTGAATACATGCAAACCAGAATACATATACAGTCTGTTTTTTGTTTTGTTTTTTTTTTTAGTTTGCAAACACATAGTTCTACCAAACTGGAAACCAACTTTTCTTTAATTCTCCAAGATCTTAATTAACTTCAACAACAACAAAAAAAAAAGAAAACTTCTTTTCCGAAGAGAAAACATTTGGGAAAGTGTTTAGTAAACAGACTAGTTGAAAAACTAATAATTGGGTTATCTAAAAGTGTTGAAAAGATAAAAGAGAGTTTTCAGAGATCCTCTCTTTATCCAGGATAGGATTTCACGTATTTTCCATGCCTTTCTTGTTCACTTTCATTCTTATCTAATTTAACATTCATACATTTCTTTTACCACTTTTTCTATCTACATTCATTCCCAAATTAAAATATGAACCACATTAATAATTTTTTTTTTTTTAATTTAAGGCGCGTTGTGGGCGGCAATGGGGCAGCCAATGCGCCAATGACCAATCTATGGTCATTGGCGCCCGGAGCCTTCTCAGTGCACTGGCGGCCTCTGGACAGTATTCGCTCGTTACAGACAACTCTGTCCATCACCGGACGTGAACTGTAGAGGCTCCTAAGAAGAAAAAAAATCTAAGGGCAGCACAGCTGGACTAGAACCCGGGTCCTCCGCGTGGAAGTCCAGTACGCTAACCACTTAACTAACTATTCCCTTCCTTACATAAATATTAAATTTTTAATTTCCTTTAACTAAATAAGTTTACATCCACTTAAATTTGGGAAGTGCAAATATTGTAATCGCGTTATTACGTTTGGTTAATTGACTTTTCACACCATTATAAACGTATATTGTCAATATTAATAAGGCCATTCAACGTTGTTTTTTTCTGAAGAAGTTAAAGAAAGTTTATGTGAAACTATTTTACGACTATCTTTTATTTTAAATGTTCTTCCTTCTTGGATTTATTTTTTATTAATTTATTTCTAATATTGTTGATGGAGGTCCTGCCTATGTTGTTGATGTAGGGAGGTTGATTGCCTGAAGTGTTTGCATTAAAAACGACTTCTTGCAGCATCTATATCACTCTTTAGCAAAACTCCTTCTGGCACTCATTGTTATGCCTAAGAACACGGGTTGATCTCAGCTTAGTCTTCGCTAAAATCAATTTATTTTGAAAAATGTTGCTAGTAAGGTTACATATCAGGTTCATCGATTTTATTCGGAACTGATGGTGGGGAGTGATTAGGTTCCTCAAGAGTGATTCAGCCTATTAAAAAAATGGATTGTATCTATTACTGTATGTATTCTGAAATTAAAAGTCTGGTGTGGAACACTCACACAAATTTCTCTTACTCCAGTTCTCAAAATTATAATTGACAAATTTTACAGTTTGTTTACCAAATTTAATGAAATTCGTCGAAAACTGAAAAAAAAAAACTGTCCAGTAAAAGCGCACTACCGATTTACTAATTTTCTTGAAACTCGGAATTTTAACCATCTATTTATTTATAATTACTTTTGTTTCGATGATAGAATTGTATTATCAACTATGATAGCACTTGAGAAAAACATAACCCCATCCCTCCTGCAAAAGTGCACTTAAATGGATTTTCCCAGAGAAATGTTTTGAATAAAAGTTGTAGATCTTTGTATGTTTAGTTTATGTACAATTTCAAGAAAATCGTCGGAGCCATTTTTGAGAAATCGCGAAAAAGTGAAAAAAAATCATTTAGTAAAAGTGGTAATGTAAACGCACTTCCGGTTATCCGATTTTTTTGAAACTCGGAATTTCAACAACATATTCAATTCTAATTAACATGATTTAGACGTGGGAATGGTCTAATAAACTGAAATAGCACTTTAGATGAAAACCTATCCCCTCCCTTCCCCCATAAGTGCCCTTAAATGAATTTTTCCAGAGAAAAGTTTCATATAAAAGTTGTAGCTCTTTGTGTGTGTAAATGACATACCATGTTTAAAGAAAATCGTCTGAGCCATTTTTGAGAAAATCGCAAAAAAGTAAAAAAACCAACTAGTAAAGTGGTACTTCCGGGTGAGGAATTTTGACAGATTACGTATTGTCAGATCCCGTGGTGATATTTAAACAGAATATCAAGTTTCAGCTTTCTACGGTTTTCGTTCTTGCACTATGCTGTTCACTTACACACACACACACACACACACACACACACACACATACACACCATTTGCTAAAAACCAATTTTTTGGACTCAGGGGACCTCAAAAGGGATATTTCCGGTGAAAACTCAATATCGAAAATTTGACAGGATTACAATACTTCTTCTTACTAGGTGTAAGAGAAAGTAAAAAAAGAATTAACATATCCTTTTCTGAGAAAATTCTAAAACTACCGGTTAACTGACTTTCTTCAAATCTGGAATTTCACAAAGCTTTTAATATTAACTACGTAATAGAACCCATATTTTACATTAAAGTGTCAGTTCAAAAGAAAATATTGAACGTCGTTACACCTGCCTCCAGAAATCTCCTATAATCAATTACCCTGGATACAATAATTCAAATAAAAATGATTGGCATATTATGTGTGATTATATCATACAAAATTAAAAATAAAATAAAAAAAAAATCAGTAAAGGAGTATTTCCGGTTGCGCTTCTGGATTTTGCCCGAAATCTTCGTGTCAGATGGGGTTATGTAAATTTGGTATGTTATATAATGTTAAACAGGATATCAAATTTGTGCTCCATGCAGTTTTTTTTCATTTCTGACATATGTTTAATAATAATAATATGTTTCAGAAGATGTACAAATAAAAACCTTTTTTATAAAATTGGTATAACATACTCGTATTTTAGGCAAAGGCAAAAGTCGTCTGCCAGAGTCTACGTCCGTTCATCGTGAAGATATTGAGACACATTCAAAAACCATTTTACAAAAATAAAAGAAAAATAAATTAAAAAATACTGTTACATAATATAAATAAAAGTGTGAATAAACTCAAAGTGATCTTCTATGCAGAAAAACAAAAAGAACTGATAATAACCATAATGAGAGATAGTTGGCTAAAAATCAGAGATCCAGTTATGTCTTGCTTTCTAAGCATGGCGAGCTTAGCGGAGAAGTGGTTCTGACCTGTACAAGGATTACGACTTCTTAGAGAAGTAAAGAAGACGAAATACAGCTAATAAGGGACACTCTTCCAAAAAGTGGTTTCTCACGAGTACCAGTATTACACAGGGAAAACACTTTTTCAGCTTGAGTTCCCTATCCAGCCAGAGGCCTATAATATAGGTAAAGAAACTCACCTGTTAACTTAAAGAGCCACCGCACTTCCAGAAATGAGAAAGGTCGTCAGAAAAGGTTGAATAAACGCGATCTTTGTGATGTTAAATGGCTGTGCAAAAGAAAAAAAGAAAACGTTGAGACATGGTTAAGCGTCTCACAGATTCCTCTAGACGAGATTCCCTTTATTCTCTCACTGAGTAGTTTTAATTTGTAATTTGTAAGTTAAGCAAGGATCCATTAAAAGTACATGAGTTAAATTGAAAAATAGTAGGCCAGTGTTTGAAACAATATATTTTTCTATCAATTATTTTGAAGGCCAATATCTTAGTGAGCCACTAAGATGGAAGAGATAACACCTTGATCTAGTATCTTAGTTGGAATATCTTAGGGTATAAACTTCAAGCGGTTCATTCTCTAATGACAACATGTAATTGGAGTCCGGTTGGATAACGCAAACAATTTTTTTATCAAATAAATCTTCGAAGTATCTCCAATATCTCATAAACCTGAAGCAATTGCTCAGTTTATGAGATATGTTTTTCACATAAACACATCAGTTGTTAAAAATCCTTTTTCGTATTCAAAGGACCTCAAAATATGTATTTTCTGGTGAAAACTCAATTTTTCAATAACTGACAGTATCGCAATTAGAGAATGTAAAAAAAAATATTAAAGGGTATACTTTTCCAATTTATGTCTTTAACAAAACAATCCACACAGACTTAGACCATACCCTTCCTACAAAAAGTTATCAAAACATGATATAATAAATTTCATATGTCTTTAATCCTCTATCACAATCCTCCTTGTCCGTCCCGAACCTTCCCTGCCAATCCTTCCCGACACCTGAAACGTCAATGGCCATGAGGCTTGCTCACAGAAGATAGATAACGACATTAACAATATTTATTAGGAGTGCTACCATTGGGTAGTTTCTCATCTTTTTTGTTTTATAATTACTCACACATATTTACTTATGGTACTTATGCTCTTGTAAATAACAATTAAAAAAAATATAAAACAAAATTGTTTTTTATATCGAAACTTTAAGTTTAAAACACAGGATGACCTCACAGCACTCATCCTCATTCTTAGTTGGCAGTCTAAGATGCTCATTGGGAGTGCGGACGGAGCTTTGAGTAGCGGGATCCGATGTCTTTCACGGACCACTCTCAGGCATGTGGATGGATTCCTCACTGGGCATTGTGGCTTAAGGAGACAACTCTATACAATGGGAATCATGCCTGACCCCTTTTGTAGAATTTGTGAGACGGAGGAGGAAACACCCATGCATCTGATGACGGATTGTTTGGGCTGTAAGGAGATAAGGTTTAGGACCTTCGGCCGGAATAGGATGTCGGTAGAGGATCTTAAGCTGTGTTCTTTTAAGGTTTTGGTCCGATTTGTTCGGTCTGTGGTGAAACTTAGATGGTTAAAATCTGGGCCTGGATTTTTGTTCTAGTCCCAGTGGTTGTTAATTATTTAGGGGAGCTATATGGGCCCGTGGAGGCTTTGGATAATAAGTTTAAAACCAAAATTAAAAAAAAAAAAGAAGTATAGATTTTGTTTCAAATAAAGAAGTAGTTATAATATTGTATAACAATGAATAAAAGATACATAGCGGTTTACCAATCCAATAAATCAAGTTGCTCTTTATTTTTTTGTATTTTAGTAACATGGAATTTAAAATTCAGTTAGAGTAGCTGTACTATGTTCACAGGATGTTTGTATAAAGATTATAATATTCTACACCACTGTTCGCATATATATATCCCAATAACTCCAACAGTTCGACCCTGGAGGGTTCTATCTTTTCAGAAACACTTCTTTATCTTCATCCTATTCCCTTTTATTTTTTTTATTTTTTTTTATTTATTCCAAAAATATTGCGATTGAAGGAAGCGTGTGCAATGGGATTTTAACCCTTTATGGAGCCCGTAATCTCTTAGTGTTTTTTTGTAGCTTACTTGTGAATATAGTGTAGAGTAAAGTAGATGTAGGGTATTGAATATTGAACAATGTACTGGGTGTAGCATGAATTGAAATGGCGCGTTTTTTTTTTTTCAGTCCAAAATAAATTACATTAGAGAATAAAAAAAAAGAACCATGGTATTTTATATATAGAAAATAATAATGTTGAATATGTTTCAGATGAAGGTATTCGCCAATATCTTCAATCAATAGTAATAATAAACACGTCTATATTTTGTTCGCATTTATTCTTTTAAAACAAAAGGATAAGAATTGCCTTAACATTTTTTTGGATCAGTAGTATATTAATTTTAAATATCTTCTGCCTAACTCTTAATCCCTCACTACTAAGTATATCACTAAAATGTTTTTGCAAAAAAAAGAAAGTTTCAAATTAATGTGATTGACCCACATAAATGAACAGTTAATCTATCAAGTGTAAACCTATTTTTACTTTCTTCAATTAATACAACTTGAGCAATAATGTTAACAATCTTCAGTTATACAATATATTATATTAAAATGGCACTTTTAGACTAGAAATTTGATCTCGCAATTACTAAAATATTATTCAAATTTAATTCCATGCAATAATTTTCCAACATAAAAAGGGAAATCCTGTAATGAATAGATAGTTTTACATGGACATTCCAGAGTAACTACCGGTTACAATGGTTTGTCCTTAGGTTCTTAAATACAAAAAATATACAGTAAAAATAAAAAAAATCGTTAGGCAGAGCGTCTCCAAGCCAGTTTTACTATTCAACAATATTATTACACTTACAAAAGTTCAGACATATGTTTATGAGAATTGCAAGTTATCTTCACTTGATCCACAATAGATATCTTATTATTGTAGGTCGCAGTGGAATGAGGCTCGCCTTCCCCGTTTGAATCTATCATCGCTTATCAACACACAAGCATGGTGACCAGCAACAGATAGATAGTTACTTATACTAGATTTAATTAAAAGAAAAGTTATATAGCTTTCAGTGTGAAATTGTGAAAAAATGCGAACAAATAAATAACAATCTAGGAAGGGCTCAGGTTTCTCCACCCTCAAGAGTCCGGAATCTCAGTATATCTGAGTTTTGACAATAGCACAAAGCATGTACAGGTTCCCTCTACCAATTGGCGGTAATTATAGCGGCCATCACCAACTAGATCCAAAAGTTAAGTGTGCCTATTGAGCCGATTAACTCAATTCTGATAGGGCCCAAATAGATTTGTCGTGAAGGCAAGCAAATTATCCTTAATAAAGTGGCTCTTTGAACCAATTCACACTAATCTGGAGAATCATCCAAGTTGTAATAGAAGATCTCCATTGTGGTTCCTCCTAGTATTAGGTCTTTCAGCGCATATTATGCCATTTGAAAGAAAACCCCAAAACTCAGTCATTGATGAAGTAAATTGAGTAAAACCACAAATTTCCGGTAAATTCACCCACTCACTGAAAACAAGGACACTTAGTGAGAGACAGTTATTTATTCATTTATTGTTTTAATTTAAGGCGCGTCAATATCTATAGTCATTTAGCGTCCGGAGCATTCTCAATGCACTGCCGGCCTCCGGACAGTGTTTTGTCGCTACAGATAGCACTGTCCATCACCGAACAGTGAACTATAGAGACTCCTAGGAGGAAAAAATCTAAGGGTAGCACTGGACTTGATCCCGGGGCCTCCGCGTGAAAGTCCAACACGCTAACCACTTAGCTAATGCCTCCCCTAGGGAGAGAGTTATTATTTGAACATTAGTAACCATATATGTGGATGGCTCCGCAATGCTGGATAACATCTGGTATTTTATCTGTCGTAGCATGCATATTTATTTCCTTCCTGACAGGGTTTTGGATTTTCATCCATCGTCAGAGTAAATCTATCCATTTCAGAGTGAAGATAGTTCACCTCAAACGCAATTTTTTCGTCAGGTATTTTAACCAGCATTGCGGACCCACCACACTTTGAACAATGTTTTCGTTTCACCACAGGGTTTCTCCATAAAGGGTTTCATTTGTGGTTTTAACCACAAGTTTCGAGTGAAACGAAAACATTGCGTTTGAAGTGAACTCTGTGCACGAAATGGATAGATTTCATCTGACGATGGATGATAAAATCAGAAACCAGTCTACAACAAAATAAATATGCATGCTACGACGGATAAAATATCAGATCAATAACCATGTTACAGCATCACCTGCAACTTTTCTTTTTTGAGATATTTTGTTAACAAATACCTAGATACATACCGAGATCATTTGCTGAAAACATTTTTTTCGAACTTCAAAACCCATATTTCCGGTGAAAACTCAATTTCAGAAAATCTGGCACGTTCTCCCATATTTTGCCTTACTTAAGAGAAAGTAACAAGAATTGATTGATTGCCGGATTGGTTGTAAACACAGAATTCATCGAAGTTTCTTTTTAAGTTTCCTTTCTTTTGTGGTCATTATCTGTAAATGTACTGGGTTAACCAGTAAGCAAGCTTTTTTTGTGTAATACCAAGACTATTTATCACAAGACGTAGAACTTCAAGGACTATTTATCACCAGAAGAATAAGGTGGTGGAAATTGTTTTTTTTTTTTTTGTCACGTAACCATTTTGAGCACAATTCACGACTAAAAGTGCAAAAATATATTTCATTTTTTTATTATAAAATGATTCCCCACATTTCTTTTTAATATTTTTTTTTTTTTTTTTTAAATGAAAACAACTTTTTACAAAGTATATTTTCTCTTTCAACATCATCAAATCTCATCCTGAAATTTCAATAATGTCGAGATGAAGGGTGCTAAGAGAGAGAGAGAGTGATAGGTAGAAAGAGATAGATAACGTGTGAGTATACAAACGAATTTTAGATAACGTGTGATATGTACTGTGGAAATGACGGTCGTCCTCAGATCGTATCGCTGTCTCCACTTGTTACCAAAGCGAGATCATATTACTTTTGTAATATTTTTGAATCTCCGCTCATATGTGTATAACTACCATCGACAGTTTATGATATGTTTTTTTTTCCTTTAACTAAAAATATTAGTTTTTACAAATTTTGATGTAAAATAAATACAATTATTTGTCTTTTCAACAATACAAAATTGAATTACGATAGAATTATTAGTTTCAACTATAAATTATCTTCCGGGGCGGGTGTTGGTGTAGTAGTTATGAGCATGGACTTATAACTGGGAGGACCCCAGTTCGAGTCCCGCGTATACTGCTAAATTTTATATTGGTATGAAAATGTTAACAGTAAAGTAGGTGCTTCCGCTTCCGTCCACGACATCTAATTTGGTAGTTGGACGTAAGCCCGCCTGAAAAAAATAGGCATTACTTTACTTAAATTATCTTCCAAAAATATGGTAGCAAATCTGATGGTTCTAGCTGACCAATTTTCTCTAAAAAGACGAATCTTTTCTAAATGTTTCTCGCTATCCAATAACGCCACCCAATATTTGGGTCTAGGCTTCCTCGTTGTTTTGTTTTTTTACGCCAGTCTTTCCTTGGTCTTGCAGCAGCCATCCAATTTCCTGTGCGCATAATTTTTTTAGCATCTTGTGTGCGGCACCATCTAGGTATCACGTCTTCCTAACCTTCTTTTTCTATCCGTTATCTTTTACAGTAAAAAGATTTACTGTAAAAAGATTTACTGTAAAAGGATCCACATTATACATTCAAAGAATCTATCATTGCAAATGTGACATTATTCTAATTAGCCTTATCTACTCTTTTGTTGGGACAAACATCGGACAATTGTTGCTTATATACGATTGTTCAGATCGTGCATACACATACTTAGACCTGGAAGATTTTGCATAGAAGCTTCCTCTCAGATACTAAATGACGCTGTTCATCCGCTTTACTGAATCTCCATGTTTCAAATACAAAAAATTCTGATGTGAAACACTCACGCGACATTAAAGTTTTACTGATGTTAATAAAATTGTATATAAAATGACAAATTTTCTTCAAACATCACATTTTACTCATTTGTTCTGACACAAATATAGAGATAAGGAGAATAGACAAGTACCTATCCAGGCAGATAGTGAATGATTAGATTAGAGTCCAGAAGAGAGAGAAGTCTGCGGATCACACAAAAGTCGATCCAAACGACATTACCCAGTTACGCAAACAATACAGATACGTGGTTGATTTGCGTAAATTAAACGCAATCACCACATCTGAAATTTATCCTCTTCCAGACATTCAATACATATTATCAACATTATATGACACAACATACTTCACAACAACCAACATCTCCTCACAACACCCTTACATTGGTGGCAGCGCTTTCGAAACCCAGCCGTTTCTCATTAAAAGGTAAGATATAAATTTCAATTAATTTTTTTATTGATATTCATTCTAGTTTTACACTTTTAAATATTTTAATTTCAACCATATTTTTTGTTACATCTATTTTTATATTTTATATTTTTAATATTTGACTTTCTTTTTATGAAAAGAGCCGAAATTATTCAAAAATTAAAACAACATAATCTTCCTACAAGTGGCAATTTGTTAATTTTAAAAGTATGAATGTGAAGTTTTATTGTAAATAGATAGGATTTTAATTTAGGTTAGGTTATTACTGAGGTGGAGGAATATCGAGTACTCCACCTCAATTTTTTAACTGGGTGTAAGCTTGAACATATGTGTGACTGTATTTATAGTATGATCGTATTTATAGGCATGAATGTATTTATTAGGATGAATGTATGTGGTATAAATGTATTAGTATGAATATACGTAAATACTTGTTTTTTTTTTCTTCTCAGGATTAGGCCATCAATGAACTCTAGTACTCTACCTCCGTTTCTTAAAGAATGTAGTAATTTATGAAAGGCTATTCAATTTGTAGATAATCTAATGTTATGTTCAGCTAGTTCAGTGTCATTGAGGATGATTATCAGGTGCGAAAGACCTTAGATGTTGTGCACCTTAATAAATAAAAAAAAAAAAAAAAAGATTTTCTTTGACACTTTTAAAACGCAGTGTACGCAGTCGGTGATAACATCATTTTAACTTACCGACTAGCCACGGAAAATCTAATTACCAGATTTAAAAAAGAAAAAACGCCCGTGGTATTGTTGCAGCAAATAACAAGCTTGCAACAAAATCCATCAGAAACTCTCGAAGCTTTTGCTGACAGAATAAAACATATTTCCACATCGCTCTTATTCAAAGCTCAACAAAACCCATTACAAACGTTACAAAATCTAGTTGAGCGGTTAACGACAGACGCATTTATTAAATCACTTCCGGCAAACATAAAAACCCAAGTGCAAACCAAATTACCCAAAACGCTAGACGAAGCACAAAACTACGCCATAGCACTCAGAGACATCCAAAACTCGGAATCTCAAGCCTCCGTTATTGCCATAAAGAAGGCAGAAACCACTCACAATTCGAGTGATAAACCTCCGTCGCCCTGCAAACATTGTTCTGGCAAACACTGAAACAGAGAATGCACACAAAAATTTCAACTCGTGGCAAATAAAAGAAGGCGAGTTTCTATTTCTAAGCCACCTTCGCCTTGTAAATTTTGTCAAGGCAACCATTGGAACCGCGACTGCAAAAACAACAATAATAATTTTAATAATAATAAACAAGCGCGCACTAATTTTGGCAAAAAGCCACAATTTAAGCCAGACCATCGTACCTTCAGGCAAAGTAGGCCCTATTTCAAAAAACAAATGCCCAACAATAATAACAATAATAATAATAATAATAATAATAAATAATCATAATCAATAATAAGAATAGTAATAATAACAGCAATAATAATAATAATAATAATAAAAAAAAATTTAATACTGGCAATACGTCGAATAGATGGGTTCCGCCCAATAAATTTCGCAGAACTGAGTAAAATCAATTTTTTTCCTTGAATACGTATTTTACGAAATCAAACAGAAACCTTTAAAGGAAATTGTTATACTGAATATGTGGGGATGGGTTTGCAATGCTGGATTAACATCTGGTATTTTATCCGTCCGATAGCATGTTATGATGGATAAAATAACGGAAACCTAAAAATCGGATAAAATATCGGAATTCCAAAAATACTCAAAAGTCTATTCTGTAAAGTCGCATATACGGTTGGTTAACCGATTTTCATCAAATTTGGAATTCTAGCAACACTTGTAGTGTATATTAATATTATAAAAGTGGCAGAACCATTCATTGTACCGAATTATATTTTAAAAGAATGCTAAAAGCTCTACTGTTCCCCCCCAAACACCCCACCAAAAACAATTTTCCCGGGAAAATGTTTTCAATAAGAAGATTGGTTAGTATTTTTCATTTTTTAAATATTTTGTTCACGCACAAACACACATATCATTCGCTAAAAATATGTTTGTTTTTCGTACTCAGAGGACTCAAAGACGTGTATTTCCGGTGAAAAGCTCAATTTAGATAATTTGATGGGATCGCAATATTTCCTCTTATAAGAAATATTCCTCTTATAGGAAATAACTCCTTTTACAAGGTAGCCACACTAGTTATCGACAATTAGGACAAGCAAGTGTTCTATCTAGAGCGTCGTATTTCTAGTGGCTCACATCAACCAACGCTACCATTGCTCAGCCTCACCAACATCATCACCCTCGCTCGGACACTCCATTCTTCTTTTGCTCTTTCTCCTCAAAAGTCCTTAAATATAAGTTAGTAAGTCCGTATATAAAGTGCAGTAGTAAGTTGCGTCTATAAAGAACACTACCTTATCTTATTTTTTTTTTAATTTAAGGCGCGTCAACACATAGGGCCCGGAGCCTTCTCAGTGCGCTGCCGGCCTCCGGACAGTGTTCTCTCGTTACAGACAGCACTGTCCATCACCGGACATGAGCCGTAGACGCTCCTAGGAAGAAAAAATCTAAGGGCAGCACAGCTGGACTCGTACCCGGGTCTTCCGCGTGGGAGTCTAGTATGCTAACCATTTAGCTATTCCCTTCCCTCCACCTTATCTTATCATTATTACATTGCTTTTAAATCAATCAAACAAAAAAGTGCATTACCACAATTTTTATGGAACATTCTCCGATTTCTACTTGACGATCTCAATCCACAACAATATGAAGTTCTTAAAAGAAGAGCAAAATATTTAAATAATACAATGTATGTCGTTTTATTCCAAACTGCATTTATTACAAAAGCTATTTTAATTATTCAATAAAAAAACAACAAAATAATGAAGTATTAAATAAGATATAGTTACCAAAGAACTCTATAGAAGTAAAATGAAAAAAAAACGAATCTTCGTGAAAAAATTCATGGCAGGATAGGGTTTAGATTGATTATTTTTGATCTAGTGATGCTATAAGATGAAGATAATGTTTTGTGCAAAGGATACGGGTATCGGGAATGTGATAGAAATTGTGGGGAAACTAAGGCTTTTGGAGAAGTGATTACTTGTAAAGTGTTTGCCCGAGCAATGGAGTCCCCACGCTGATGGAGTAAAAGAGAGAGACCTGCAGAAACTTTGATAGTGTGAGTGAGCGGTCGGTTATAGATGAGGCTAGCGGAGTGCGCAATCAAGATGGCCTACCCTCCACCTAGTTCTCTAGCTAGCATTTATAAGGAAACAATGGTAAAGGGATGCCGCTATCCTACTTTGACGAGCTGCTATAAATCTTTTCTCACTCGTAGCAGATCCAACTCCCAGACTGTTTCTAGCCGGGAGTGTTGAGGGGGGGGAACTATAGGGTAACAACGCCGAGATGTGGCGAGGATTGATCTAATTGTATTAGAGAAGAGACCAAAGACTTTCCCGCCATTCGCTATTTTGTTAACCACCGTGAAACGTATTGTTACTTTGTTCACATCACTCACTCCTTGGTTTTTACCTGTCCCACATATTTCCATGTATATATATATATAATAAGCGTGTGTTAGTAAAGTACAAAGAGCCATTAATGAACTTTCTGCATTCATCTAGGAATTTTCCAACCCTACTTCTAACATGATTACCCATCTCCCAAAACCAATTTCCCATCTATATGGAGCATTACATTTTCTTGTTACTAAATAATGAAACCTCAAAAAGGATGGACGCTAACTAATAATCATGGTTTTTCCTTTGCAAGGAAAATTGTGAATATTTATTAAAGTTGTATAGAATTTATCACAAATGAATAATATTTTAGATGATTGGTAGAATAATTTTATTAAAGTAGCTTCGTTTATTCCCTTGCCGGCGTATAAAATAAAGTATAAAATAAAGACTTAATTAATTCATTATTCCCTTGTGCCGGGCATGTTAGAAGGCTAAAAATTCGGAAAAAAAAAAACAAACATTTTTAGTATTCATAAATGGTATAAGGACGAAGTTCTGCGAGTTCGTCGAATTTTGTAGAATTGGGTTTTCCTAATGAAAATGATTCCTAATGTTTTGAGAAAAGTCTTTTAGCGAATATGAAATTTAGCGGTAAGGAAAATTTACAGTTAATTTTTCTCAAAATGGATGTGTGAATTTTATTAATATGTTGATATTTTTACTTCCTCTTACTCCTAATAAGAGGAAATAATGTAATCGTGTCAAATTTTCGATATCGAGTTTTCACCGGAATTATCCGTTTTGAGGTCCCCTGAGTCCAAAAAAGTGGTTTTTAGCAAATGGTCTATGTGTGTGTCTGTGTGTGTATGTGAACAGCATAGCTCAAAAACGAAAAACCCTAGAAAGTTGAAACTTGATATTCCGTTTAGGTATCACCATGGCATCTGTCAAAATTCAACCGAAAGTACCAAATTAAATGTTGTTTTTTTTTTACCTTTTTGCATTTCTCTCAAAAATGGTCCGACGTTTCTTCAAACTTTGTATATCAAGTACACATACAATGAGCTACAACTTTTATTTGAAATGTTTCTCTGATAATTCATTTAAGGGCAGTTATAGGGGAGAGGTAGGGTTAGGTTTTCATCTAAAGTGATATTTCAGTTTATTAAACAATTCTAATTATCTAAATAATATTAATTAGAATTGAATATGCTGTTGAAATACCGATTTTCAAAAAAATTGGATAACCGAAAGTGCGTTTATATTACCACTTTACTAAATGATTTTTTTTTTTCACTTTTTCGCGATTTGCTCAAAAATGACTGCGACGATTTTCTTGAAACTTCGTATATAAGCTAAACATACAGAGATCTACAACTTTTATTTAAAATATTTCTCTGGGAAAATTCACTTAAGGACACTTTTGGAGGAGGGGTGGGGTTATGTTTTTCTCTAAAGTGCTATCATAGTTGATCATACAATTCTATCATCCAAACAAAATAAATAGATGGCCAAAATTCCGAATTTTAAGAAATTTAGTTAACCGGAAGTGCGGGTTTACTGAACAGTTTTTTTCAGTTTGCGACGAATTTAATTAAATTTGGTACACAAACTATAAAATTTGTCAAT
>JAAEAF010007757.1:0-26329 GCA_011037195.1 Triatoma infestans
CTGTGTTTTTCACGGAGCGCTCTTAGGCATCTGGTTGGATCTCTTACTGGACATTGTGGTTTAAGGAGACATCTCTACATAATGGGGCTCATGCCGGATCCATTTTGTAAAGTCTGTGAGACAGAGGAGGAAACACCCATCCATCTTATGACTGATTGCTTGGGTTGTGAGGAAATTAGGTTCAGGACCTTTGGTCGGAATAGGATGTCTGTGGAAGAGCTTAGGCTGTTTCCGCTTAAGGTTATTGTCCGATTTATTCGGACTGCGATGAATCTTAGATGGATTAGACTCGGGTCTGGATTTTTGTTATAGACCCGGCTTGTTGTTGTTTTTCTTGGGTTAGCTATATGGGCCCAGTGAGGCTTTGGATAGCGTAGGGTTTCCCTCCCCACAGACAAATAATAATAATAATAATAATAATCCTATAATAATCAATAAGAAAAGTTGTGTGCTGCGAACATAACATCAATTTTTGTTTTTTAAATTTTTTCTTTTAATTGTACGACTTTAGTTTGGACAGAAGGAAATCTCAATTTTCAAAGTTTCATACTGTTTGGTATTTTATCCGTCGTAGCATGCATATTGATTTTCTTCCTGACCGGTTTCGGATTTTCATCTATCGTCAGAGTAAATTCACTAAGTGAATTTTTTTTCGGATGAAAATACGACGGATAAAATACCAGATGTTATCCAGTATTGCGGACCCATCCACATATTTCATACGGTTGCTTGGAAGCGGGAAAATTAACAATTCCAGAAAAAACTAGGTCAAAACTGTAACAAGAAAATTTATATGCAAAACTAAGATGCGGATCTAGATAAGCAAAACTATTTTTGCTCATCTATATCCGCTTAAAAAGTTAACAAATTGGTCAACATTAATAGTAACCATATTTAATAAGAAGAACAAGTAAAATAAGTTTAGACAAATTTCAAGTTTAATTAAATTTGTCTACTAGTAGTTAAGATTGCAATAAGTAAGTAAAAAGCGTTCCTTACATTGCATTTTTATTCATTTATTTACTCTTCTTTTTTTTTCCAGCTCTTTCAATGTATTCAAAAATCCGACGGCATCTTCTTCCTCCATAAATATTTTGGTGTTAAAGTGTAGATGTCAATTCTTCCATCGGAATTACATATTACGATAGCATCTTTAAAAGAGTGTTAACACAAAAAAAGAATGGTTTTCTTTCGGAAGGATGACCTATTTTGTAACAAAAATTATATTAATTGTATTTAGGAAAAATATATACTGATTTAATCATAAATATTCAACTTTATTTCTCTAAATTTCCAAGAAGAAGAAATAAATTCAAATTAATTAATTTTTTTTTTGGATTGTCGAGTTTCACAACACCAATACCCATATGCAATATTTCTTATTAAAATTAAATTTTCAAACATCTATAGACATAGTAGGTATGTACTCACATAGTTTAGCTGAGGTTGCTGTTTACGTTTTATTAGAAGATTAGTATAATAAAAGATGGCAAATAATGAATAAACCAGACACTTTGTCAGGTGGGATACAATAAATTATAATCTTTGTTTAAGGAAAAGTGATAATTAGCTTTAAAAAAAAGAAAAAAGTTATTTATTTGACGAAAGTAAAGTGTCACTTTTTACATATTCCAGTTCAGGTTTGCATACACGTACATCAACAAATGAGACAATTGACCGAGAATTGTATAAGGATTTTACTCTCAATCAAATTCTCTACAACAGTTAAAAAACTATTTAAATAAAAAATGCGTTAAAACAGACAAGTCACATACGTTAACCACTAAAAGAACCTCGACTAATAGAAGGTTACCTTTTTGAGAAGGTTGTAGTACATTAGGTTCAAGTTAAAAGTAATAATTTATTATGTTTTCTGCTATTTACTTGTACTTTTTTTAACAAATGTTTAATTTAAGAATTTTTATTTTACTTTAATAATATATTTTATCCATATTTTGACTTTTTTTATATTCAAATTATATAACTTTAGCCATTAATATGAAAGGAATAATTGTCATTGTCACATTATTCAACTGTTGTAGACAAATAAAAGGAACATTTTATTAGCTATCATAGAAGCATAAAATTTGCTCATTGCACAATGAATCAGACAATAGGAGAATGCCACATGAATTTTTTTTTCATATTTACTTATGTATATTATAAATATGTGATACAAATTTAAAGGATGAACTAGTTTTTCTCGAAGATTGTTGGCTGGCGATAAGGAAAATAATTTCAGAAGGTATAAATTCTTTTATTACTTTCTCTTCAAGTGTCTTTATATGGGCATACAAAATTTTAGAATACCAAAGATTAATTTAGTAATCAATGCTCGGATAATATTTCCAATACTTATTGTTGATTGTGGCTGAAGATTGAATGCTTTACACGAGGTCACACTGCTGGAAATAAGTGTCAGGCCAAGAACAGAATCGAAATTATTATGGAAATGAATTATATGGTACTTTCTGTAGCATTAATTCGCATAATTTCTTAAAAGGAAAACTTTTAATGTGAAGATAGACATGAATTATTAAAAGAATATTTTTGTAGCAACTTTAAAATTTTGTTTTTTAATGGCAATTTTCATGAGCGTAGGGACACATAGAAATAGAAATGATAAGAACTTTTCAGGCTTTGGTGACCATTTACCACGCAAAAGAAACTGGATACAAGAAAACAAAACTGCTTTTTAATTTGTATTAAATAAGTTTGGGGTAATAAGAACATCTTGAACTGTTTGTTGTTAAAACATATAGCATATTAATAATATTGCTGGCAAAAATAAGACCAAAACCATAAAACATTTTCAAATTTAGCTGCGCTTCTATGCAGCTAAAATTAAAAAAAAAACAACAACAAAATGGCTTTATGAGAAATGTGCAGTTTAAGTTTGATAACAAGCAGCGCAACATAATTCTGTCTTGGACCTAATTAAGGCTGGGTTCACCTATGCTCACTATTTATCGTCATCAGTATGGAAAGAAGAATAATGCAGTCTCTCGTTGGCACTATTAAAAAAAAAAACCATCACACCCAATAGATTGTAGTATTCTTGGTGTAACGGTGATAAGTTTTCCATCCGGGTAAATCGGGACATAACAGGATCACTTTTTGGTGGATAATAAACTGTATGTGGAAATTATCTTTACAGTTTCCAGATCGGCAGTTAATATACTATGCAATGCAAAATGTGGGGATCATAGTTTGAATGTCTCTGAATCATCGATCTTTATGCCAAATATTTTTTTTTTTATAATGTTTTAATTCCCCCATCGCCAACCTTCTTTTAAATTTGGATCACATTCTTCTTGGTTATTATATAACTAGAACGTTTTTATTAGTTTTCTTTTTAAATAGTGTAGGTATATGAAATAATATGGCAAAAGGAAAATAAAAAAAATGTACACAGATTAGTGCATTCAAACTATCACGCTCTCAAACATACAAAAAAACATTTACCCGTGATAAATACTCGTATATAATATATATTTTATATTATTTACCATTATGAACACTTAGATTATGTATTTTTTTTTTTTTATCTTTCAAAATTATTATATTCAAACCCATCCATTAAGTTAATTGACAGCAACATTTTTATGTTTAAATAATATATATTTTTTTTTATTTATTTATTTTCAAGGGAAGACAATAAATTTTTTTTTTTTTTATTTTTATTGACTCATTAAAGCAAAAAAAAAAAAATATTTTTTTACAACATCTATTTTTATTTTCACCATTTTATGGTAAAAGTTTTTTTTTTAAAATTATATATTATCTTTATGAAATTTATAAATGTAGGTATTTACCATAAATTCCCCTGTGTCTCCTTTAATAATTTTACTTTTCTATTGTTTAAAATATAAATGTATGAATTAAAAATACAAAGAAAAAAAAAAACAAACCATTTAAAAGCATAACAAAATATAATATTATAAAATTTAAAGATTCAAAAGAAGAAAGGATAAGAGATCACACAATAAGTTGGTTAATTTTTTTTTTTTTTTTTTAATTAATTTTATTTTTTATTTACTTCTTTTTTTTTTTTTTTTTTAGAAATAGTATACGACAGTATTTATTATTATTTTTTTATTCCAATAAAAATAGATATAATGCATAAAATACTGCAGATATAATATTGCAGTTAATATTTCATTTTTTTGTTTTTAAAGTTTCTCTTTGGAAAATTATCTATTATATTTTACTATCTACAGTTTTCTTTTATTTATTTATTTGGAAGAAGTTTTTTTTTTTTTTTTTTGCACAACATATTCTTGTATTTATTATGTTTTAAATATAATTTATTATTTTGTACATCAAGTGTACATAATTATTATATTTTAGATTAGTTAACATTAAAAATAAATTTATATAATTCCAAATTTTTTTTTTTTTTTTTTACTTTCTTCCATTTCTATGAAATTCTTTTCTTTTTTATTCAAAAAAATAAAATAAAATTCCCTGTTTCTTTTTCAATATTTTTTTTTTTTCAGCTCTAATTTTATTACTTAAACTTTCTCCAAATTATTCACCCCCCCCCAAATTAATGGTTTAATCCATTTATTCTCCTATGAAATTACACATGAATTTCTTTTCCCACCAGCATGCCTTTCTCGAATACTGTTCAAATGTGCCAATTGGGCTGGTGAAGGTATGGCTGGATGTGTGGGCGTTGCTGCTTGACCTTGTTGCGGTGGCAATGACTGCCGACGCCGGCGACGTAATGCTGGACTCAAATTATATTTAACTTTTGCCTGTGCCAATAATTCTTTAAATACCAAAGCTACATTCACATTATCTTTGGCCGATGTTTCCACGAAACCGTTTTCCCAATCAACGGTTACTATTGATTCTGTAGTTTTTGATGATACCTAATAGAACAGAAGAGAAAAAGAAAAGGTTTACATTATTAGTTTACTTATAGAATATAATAACTGCTATTAATTTAAGAATTTTCAAAATCTTTTTATGTTTTCACCACTTTTTTATTAAGAAAATTCATATACCAAACAACTTTCAATATATATATATAACAAATATAAGACAGGGTATTTCAGGCCAAAATTGGACCAACATGGATTATAAAAAGAAAATTATTCTTAGCATTTTTTCACGAAAAGCTTCTAAGAGATTCCATTTACTCCAACGTTATAAAAACATCTTGGCTGTTTATTTTCCTTTATTTAAAAAAAAACGTTAACTTTTTCATAAAATGTTCTTGAATAAAAAAAGAAATTATTATTTTGTATTATAACATTACCAAAAGCATGAATTTATACTCTTCAGTGATTTATGAAAAACAGGCTTCTTAAGTTCCTGAATTGCGTTTCTCATTAAATTAACTTTTGGGGGGGGGGGGGAAAGAAGAGGAGTTTTCCTCTACTCCGAAACGTTTAATAAAATTAATGTCTTTAAAGTTAAATCTCTGTACTTCTTTATCATTTTTTTTTTTATTTCTCTAGAAAGGGCGGACAAGGTTAGTATCCTCGTTTTGTAGTCTTGATCAAGCAATGACCATCGCCAAGCAATTTTGCAACAGGGTAGTCAAACAATAGACGAAAATGGAATTGAAGAATTTAATGGAAGGATACGAAGTGGTGTTCTACAGGCTAAAAGATTTATAAAAGATATATATAATATCAAACAATTGAAGGGGATTTTAAAGTTTCATCTTCTCTCCCTCTTGGAGGTATTGACGACTGGCTGGTTTGTATAAGCCAGCCATTTACACAAAATAGGTAGGACCGTCTACTTTTTTTTTGTGTCAGCTTTGTGTGACGAGGTTGGCAGGAAAAACAGTCTGCCACTATCTAGAAGTTGGAGATTATCCAACTCAAGGACCCTTAAGAATTACTAGATTGATGGCAGAGGCTTCTTAGAGTAACTTTTTTTCTTAGCCAATAATAATTCTTGCTTTCTCTTAGTACAATGTCAAATTTACGAAATATTTACAGGAAGAAATAAATGTTTTGTGATTAAAAGTATAAACAAAGAGTTTTTAGCAGCTGGTCTGCTTATGTATTGTATGAACAATCGCAACAAATACAGGCTAACGCCAAAGTACTACCAAAGAAGGCGGTAAGAAAATTTCTTTCAAAATTCGACAATGGCATTGCAACATTTGATGATTCATTTTTTCTGTCCAGTTTTTGCAATATAATCGAAAACCGATTCCATGAGTTTTTTCCTATAAACTTGGAATCCTAACTTCATATGTCGCTAACGTCGTCGCTACTTGGGTTGTTGATTGTGTGTCTTCGCCACCCCTTACCGCCACCCATCTACTGTTTTCCTCATGAAAAGGTAGGTAAAACTTTGTTTGAATTGCAATAGAAAAATATATGTATTTTCACGTTATTATAAAATACAATTTAAATATTGTATAGCATGTCTAGCAAAGATTGTATCTGTGAGGACGCCCAAAACCGACGTTGCGAAAAATGCAATCTCGAAACAGCAGAGACGTTGCCATCCAGTCCAATATCGATAGAGGACGATGTAGATGCTCCACCACCTACCAAGAGACCAAAGAAGACCTTGATGACGAAAGGTCTATATGTTTTATGGAATTTACTGAAGACGGAGCTGTTTTTGAGGACATTGAAGTTAATCCAAATCCCGGATGTTTTACTGGAAACATCCAATTGCCTATTAAAATCGACCAGTCAAATGTCGGCGGTTTGGGAGACATTCCTGGAGTGTATTGGGAACTGCTACGCTTCAATGGATGTATCGGACACCTCATATATAAAACCATTTGTGGATTGCGTGGAAGGGTCATTGTCCACCACGTCCTATCCACAAAAGGAAATTTTGAGCTTGAAAGCTTTACTGAAGCTTTCAATAGTGAAATTTTCCAAAAGAGGGTCCGTGCTACCACAAACCTCTTCCTTTGTGGTTCCACAAGTGTAGCTACTCCCATATCCACATCATACACGACTGTTCCTACAGCAACAGATCATGTAGATGCTGGATTATTAAATCCATCCAAACCCTCAATAACGGCGCCTTCTTCAGTAAAATTAAATTTGGAACCCGCAGATTGTCAGACTACACCGAAAAGTACTGCTCCCATATATCAGAATATATGCAGTTACCAGGGAGACGAAGTCTTTGTCAAATCTTCGGAGACGACGGATGGGTCACACCTATATTATCATGAGGATCCATTTAAAAATTAATTTTATTTGAATAATTTTTCTGGAAACATAGATTTCAGGGGGAGGGATTTGACGATTTGTAACGATAGAGCTAAACAAATTGTGATTTCAAGTTTTGTGGGGAATTGACAGAGGTAGTACAACGAGTAAAAAAGTGCGGTTCCCTCTTAACTGTATTATACTATTAAAAACAACTAATGTTAACGAAAATTAAAAGTTTGAAAAATATTTGTGAATTTTCATAATTTGGAATAATTAGTCTGGGGGGGGGATGATATTTCAGAATATTTTTTTATTCGGAAACATTGACCCACATTTTCGATCAAATACATTCATTCTGATGTTATAAATTTCAATCCAAACAATAATATTTACATTTCAACTACAGGTCA
The DNA here is from genome assembly GCA_011037195.1 of Triatoma infestans. Taxonomy (NCBI): domain Eukaryota; kingdom Metazoa; phylum Arthropoda; class Insecta; order Hemiptera; family Reduviidae; genus Triatoma; species Triatoma infestans. The sequence goes on from JAAEAF010007757.1 coordinate 7,559, forward strand.
CTTATATTCATTCACCAATCATATTTTTAAATAAACAAAATGTGGATGCTTAAGAAATCTATCTAATTAATGCTAGAAAAATGTGTTTTTAAATTAAAAAAAATTAAACAAGCCAGGCCATGCCGCAAAACTTTTCAATATTGTCAACTGAGGAAACATTCCTTTTCATGCTGTCCAGCTCCTCCATAAAAACTAAGCCGTGGCAATATTATTTGATATTTTTGCTCAAACCGTTCGTCGTGGTCTGAGAGAAGTTGGTTTGCGTCGAAGGGTGAACGTGAAATAACGCATTATTTGTCAGGATTAGGTAACCGTTATTTTGATCTGAAGAAACAAAAATTAAAATGGTTCTGAAGGGAAAGCACTAGATATGAAAAGCAAGAGTTGCAAAACTGACGGACCAACTTGTCATGTCAACTAAGTAATGTTTAGGGGAGGAAACTTATGGTGTGGTGTGATGCTGTTAGCTGAAGGGGAAATTGAAGGGACGATTATTGTGAAGTATTGTGTTGAAATTTTTAAGAATTATTTAATGAGAAGTTTAAGAAAACTCACTACAAATAGTAAGTAAGTAATGTGAAATTTCAGCATGATGATGACCCTAAACATAAGGCAAAAATTACACTAGATGGTTGAAAGAAAATAAATTTAATGTATTAGTTTGGCCTCCGTAATCACACGGCTTCAACCCCATTGAACAGTGATGATGGGACCAAAGAAAACGAATTTTGACAAACCAAAGAGTCACCAGATCTTACATTAGAAGAACTGTACCATAAATTTCCATACAAATAGAATATAAAAATTACACCAAACTGCCCAACCTGATAAAAGTAGTTTCGGAGGGAAAAAGGTGGACAAACACAAAATATTGATTCTAAAAAAAATATCGTAAGTCAAAATATTGATCAAATGAAAAAATTTGTAAATTTAATTCATCAAATATTTAGTAAAATCTTTCTTTTCATTCGTTTGCTTTATTGGATTTCTTAATTACAACCCATGTATTTCACAGCATAACAAAAGTCCCTAGGAACAATAAACTAACCTGGACTTGAATTACATAATAGCCAAAATCACTTGATCGAATTAGTCACTTTATTATCGAAAACTACTTAAAACTATAGTCTCAGCTAATTAAAATATAAATTACTTTTTTCATTCAAATCAAAACTAATAAAATTCAATTAAAGAAACTTAAATCCGAAATAAACTTACCGTTTCATTATGTTCATCCATTAGATCAATCTTATTTCCAACAACAACGATGGGCACAGCAGCGCTGCCTTTTATTTCCAGTATCTGATCCCGTATAATTCTTGCTTCTTCAAATGATTTAGAATCTATAACTGAATAGACAAGTATAAAAGCATCACCACTGGATATAGATAATGCTCTCATCGCTGGAAATTCCAATGAACCAGCCGTATCCAAAATTTCCAACGTTAAACGTACACCATTAACATTGAATTCTTCACGATGCATTTCTTCAACAGTTCTTTTATATTTTGTTGAAAAATTTCCATATAGAAATTGTGATATTATTGAAGATTTGCCAACTTTAGCACCGCCTAAAACAACTATCTTGTGTTTTGTACCGCTTGGTGTTGATGTGCCGCTTTCCTCTTCTTCTTTGGGCTCGGTCTGACTGTCCGCCCTGCACAGAACGAGAAAAAGGAGATAATAATCTTGAAAATATATATGAAAATTAAAAATATTTATAGCGAGTATAATGGTTGTGAGAAGGAGAGAGAATGGAATTTAAAGAAATAAATTGGATGATATACTGAACACTGTATAATGAATACACAAACACACAAATTACCAGGGCTTTACAGTAAAACAGAAGTTAGATGGCGAGAGAAATATAAAGAGACAGACTGGCTGAGTAATAAGAAGGTAGTAGATAGGTTGCTGACTGCTTGTACTGGTTGTAAACTTCGTAAAACTGGTGAAACAGCTGTCGATCTATTTATATGAATCGAAATGTCCTAGGTGGGCAGTAACTAATTTTTGATTCATTTAATGTGTGCTTCTCCACTCTTCGGATCCCATTACCGAGAGAGAGAAGAATTAAATATTATTTAAAGAGAGATTCATTATTGTGTGGATGCTACCAATAACAGGACAATGCGAGAACTATAGAATTTCGTAAAGTTTTTTCCAAGTCATAACCCAACAAAAGTACTATTATTTTGTTTCGCTAATAAAAGGAAAATAAATGTTTTATAGTCCCCTGAGGGAGAGCACAAATATATTTATAGGTAAGATTCGTATACTGTTTATTTGTGTGAGACGAACATTACTCAAAAACGAAACAAGCTGAACGTTCAGGGATGATCTTGTATTAATTTTAAATGATTATAATCATTTGTAGATGTAGATTGTTGTAGGGGATTATTGTACCTGAAAGATCTATTGTGCCCCCCGGAACCTTCTCCAATGCACTGCCGGCCTCCAAGCAGTGTTCTCTAGCTACAGACAACACTTCCCATCACCGGACAGTGAGTTCTAGTGGCTTCTAGGAAGAGAAAAAAATCTAAGGGCAGCATGCTGGATTCGAACTCGGAACCTCCGCGTCGCTAGTCCAGCGCGCTACCACTGAGCTAATTCCTTCCTTCTCCCTTGGCTTTCGCCAATTAACTATGGACGGAGACCCTAGTTTATGTACTGTGTTTGTCCTTGTCTGTAAAGTGTAGAGTGTATGTAGTTTAAGTGTATTATGTACTGCTCTGATGAAGTGCATGGAGTACTGAGCTATGTTAACCCCTTGGGGTCGCTACTCCCCAAGTAACTACATGCAACAGATATCCCTTGCGGGCTAATCATTTGTGTTAAAAAAAAGAAGAAAATCGCCAGATCTAGTTAATTTTTTTTAAAATTCTCCTAGTTGAACAATTTAAAATGAAGAAAACAAGATTTTTAGCAAAGTTTTTTTATTGGGAAACATTATTCAAATGCGTACAAAAAAAAAAAAAAAATGGTACAGGAATATAGTGGATCTTCAAGATAAAAATAAATCTATTAACATTTTATATTATATTCTTTTTTGCATTGAATAGAAAAAAAGTTAATATAACAAAGATTCATCAAAAATACAAAGTTTTTTTTTGTATTTTGTTTGTTATTCTGTTCTTTCATAAACAACGAGAGATAATAAAATTTTACCATCAACATTTTATGAAAACAACAACAGACAAAAGAGGACTGGCTTATTTGCATGACCTGTTAAGTAGGAGACCTTGGGTAAAAAAGTTAGTTTTTTTTTTATATATATACTTTTGAGGGATGATCGTAGTCTTTTTGTTTTCCCCTTCAAGATATTTGAATTGTTAATGAAAAGATAAAATTACAAAAAAAGAAGAAGAAAACTCAGAGTTTTTAAATGATCTTTTTAAATTATCAAAAAACTGATTATTTTTTTGTAATTTTTCTAATATTAAAAATCTGATGTGAAAAACACACACACACACAAAACTTTCTCTTACTGCAGTTCACAAACTTATAATTTTATTTTACAAATTTTATAGTTAGTGTACCAAATTTAATGAAAATCGCGAAAAATGAAAAACAAAAAATTGTTCAGTAAAAATGCACTTCCGGTTTATTAATTTTCTTGAAACTCGAAATTTTGGCAATTTATTTATTTCTAATTAATTTTGTTTAAATGGGAAAATTGTATAATCAACCCGGATATCACTTTAGAGAAAAACATAACCCCACCTTTACCCCCCTAAAACTCAGGCCTCTAGTTGGCTCCCTTAAATGTGGATTAAGAAGAAAACTGTATGAAATATAGAATTTGAAATACCCAATTCATTAATCTTTTCATGGACTGTTTTGAGTTTTAGATATAACATAAATTAACGTGAAATAGCTTCAAAGTTCCTGTCCCCATTTGTTCCGGCATTTGTTAATCTTAATTAGATCGGTTATTAAATTGGATTTCTGATCTAGATTATGAAATTGCTGTTGATATCCTTTTGAGATACTATTTGGGCTCAGAAGGACTCTGGAAAGTGCACCAGAGAGACAAACAATAATATCAACGAAAGTTATCATCTAATATCTTCTATTTCAATATATTATTCATTATAATAATGTAAGGGTGTATACCTATCGGCAGACATAGATTATTGGAAATGATAACATTTTGGTTTAAGTATGGAATAAGGGAACTTTACTATAGATATATATTTGTATTTATAACTAAGATATGATTAATAATGTATCTTTTGACAGTTTATCATGCGAGAAAGGGGGAAATATTGAGATTGCAACTGATTAAGCTGCACCACAATCACAATATAATAGCTGTCATCTTCTAAAGATAGTATACATACAAACTGTTAATAATAGGAGCTATATGGTTCCACTGTTCTGGACAGCCTTTCAATATCATATCTTTTGTGTAATAATAGATACATTATAGTAGGCTGCTTAATTTCGTTTTGGTTAATAATTGTTCTATTAACTAGTTTTGGTCTTGAAATGGAATTATTTTGAATTGGTAACAGTTGCAGCTGATGTGACGTGAATTTTGAAGAGTTGTGGGAAAATTGTAAACATTTTTATTTTCCAATAATGCAGAATATTTGCATGTTTTTTCTCCTCCGAATTTCAAGGTTTCATCTGTGAAGGCTGAATGTTCCTCTGGGTTGTATTGTTGGTGCTATCTCTTCCAATAAACACTTCAAACATTTGTCAACTCACAATCTTCATCATATGCAGATCCACTCTCTCTCTGTCGCTCGCTTTCTATCTCTCTTCACTCTAATCATTCCGCCGGGGAAGTGGACCATTTCCATAGATATCTTGGGCATTCCTGCAGGCGATCCCACATTGGCTGAATAATTTGTTTGATTTGGTTCTTAGCTCCCTAATATGAGGTATAAAATTCAGCTTCCTATCTAATGTGATTCCCAAATAATTAGCCTGATTCACCCATTTCAGCCTACTTGATCCGTAATATGCCTGTAAGTTATAATTGTATGTATTAATATAGTAGAATGTACAGAACATTTTGTCTAAACAATGAGACACAAGAAATAGTCAGACTATAATAATATGGCAGACAGATTTTTATATAAATAATAGTCAAAATTCAACACACATAGACAAAGCGGGTTTAGTATAATATCTTTAATAATTCTTTTTTTATTTTCTCTTACTCCTAGTAAGAGGAAGTATTGAAATCGTGTCAAATTTTCGATATCGAGTTTTTACCAGAAATATCTGTTTTGAGGTCCCCTGAGTCCAAAAAAGTGGTTTTTAGCAAATGGTCTGTGTGTGTGTGTCTGGAAACAGCGTAGCTCAAAACGAAAAACCATAGAAAGTTGAAACGTGATATTCCGTTTAGGTGTCACCAAGGCATCAGACGGTGGGTCATCTGTGAAAATTTCTCAACCGGAAGTACCGCTTTACTTGTTGTTTTTTTTTTACTTTTTTGCGTTTTTTTTCAAAAATGGCTCCGACGATTTTCTTTAAACTTAGAATATCAACTACATATACAAAGAGCTACAACTTTTATTTGAAACATTTCTCTGGGAAAATTCATTTAAGGGCAGTTATGGGGGAGGGGTGGGGTTAGGTTTTCATCTAAAGTGCTATTTCAATTTATTAAAGAATTCTATTCAACTAAATAATGTTAATTAGAAATGAATATGTTGTTGAAATTCCGAGTTTCAAAAAAATCGGATAACCGGAAGTACGTTTACATTAACACTTTACTAAATGATTTTTTCACTTTTTCACGATTTTCTCAAAAATGGCGACGATTTTTTTAAAACTTCTTATATAAACTACACATACAATGGTGTACAACTTTTATTTAAAACATTTCTCTGGGAAAATTTATTTAAGGGCACTTTTGCGGGAAGGGTGGGGTTATGTTTTTCTCTAAAGTGGTATCATAGTTGATTGTACAATTCTATCATCCAAACAAAATTAATTAGAAATAAATAGATGACCAAAATTCCGAGTTTCAAGAAAATTAGTAAACCGGAAGTGCGCTTTTACTGGACAATTTTTTCAGTTTTCGACGAATTTCATTAAATTTGGTACACAAACTACAAAATTTGTCAATCATAATTTTGAGAACTGGTGTAAGAGAAGGTTGTGTGAGTGTTTCACACCGGTTTTTTTTAATCTTTTTATTTGAAATTTACAACTTTCAACAAGTGAATATGTTGAGCAAGGTATAAATTGGCGTGCTATTAACGTGAATGTTGGTCACCCAGTGGTAGCCAACATTAATTCAAGTGATCTTATGGCCATGGCGCTTAAGCTGCCGGGCTGGATGTCCAAGAAGTGATGGGAAGAAAGGTGCTGTATGGAGGGTTCGGGTGCGATCTGAGGTTTTCATGGAACTTGATACAACGGGATTTAGCGAGGTCTGCTACAAATGGAACTTTGAGATCAGTATTTAGAGTGAGGTTTGTACTTAGAAAGGAGGATTAGATTGTAAGGATTGTATGCGGTTTAGATTTGATTTTTTGGCAGCGCCATAGAGTTCTAGTCCATAAGTCCATATCGGCATAAGGAGAGAAGTGTATAGTCTTATTTTATTGTGCAAAGTTATTTTTGAACGTTTGTCAAGTAGTTTAGCGAGCAGTCGGAATCTTGTGTTGAAGTCTTTTCTTTTCAGTCGAGTATGAGGATTCCATGTAAATCTTTTGTCCAGGCATAATCCAGATATCTCACATCATCTGCAGGCGGTAAAGGAGTGATGTATAAGGAGGAAGGATTTTACGTTTGAGGGCGAAAATAATATATTTAGATTTGTTAGTTTATTTTGATTGTCCATGTGGTAAGCCTATTTTCTATAATATGGAGATACGCTTGCAAATTACGAATTGTGAGGAAGGGATCAGAACCTGAGGATAGGATTGCTGTGTCATCGACAAAGGATTATATAGATGTTGTGGTGGTTGATTCCGCAGAGCTGGATTATATAGATGTACAAAGATGGGAGCCGTGTAGATGGTGTAAAGAAAAGGAGCTAGGATACTTCCTTGAGGATAAATTGCGCACTACTGGGTTCCGTGACATACCTGGAAATGTCTATCAACTAAATATGATTTTATAATAAGGAAATATGTGGGCGGTAGGATGCGTTTTAACTTCCATAATAAACCCTCATGCTAGACTCTATCAAAAGCTTGAGAAACGTAAAGAAACACCCGCACAATATTCGTTCGATTCGAGAGTGATAGCGATGGCGTCTACAACTAGATATGCTTGTTGGATAGTGAAGTGGGTTTGGCGGAATCCAAACTGATGATTCGGGATGTGTTGTAGAGAGGTAAATATTGATTGAAGACGGGATAATAAAAGTTTTTCCAAGAATTAACCAGAATCGGAAGAAGACTTCTTAATTTGTTTGCAAATTTGTTAAAAATACGTTCGTGTGAAGGATATCTTGTTCGGTCCCAAAGTGATCTGGCTCTTCGTTCTTGTGTTATTAAGCTCTTATTTCCATCGGTAAGTTATGTGATAGTGGTTGTCTAATAGTCTGTATGTAATCGCTTGCCAGATACTTTGTTGGATTGAGTCTGTCAAATATGCCACGTTCTTGTCCAAGAACTATTTTTAACAAACTTACAAACAAATTAAAAAATAAAGTACGCAAATACTATAACGAACAATACACAAAGTATACAGAAACCTCGACAACTTTTGATGACTCTCTTTGGACAGCGACTACTAAACGAATCTTAAAATATAAAATTGTTCTCTAATAAAATATTCTCTCTCCCCTTAGACGAGATGACGGATCCTTGGCCAAATCTGACTCAGAAAAGTCCGAACTATTTGCCGAGCACCTCTGCTCCGTCAGGCCACATGCAGACATTGTAAATTACAGCCACGTTGACAAAATCCTAAATGAACTTGATATCCCTCTGCCGCTCTCACTCCCTCCTAAATCCTTTACACCCGCAAAAGTCAAACAAGTCATCCTCCATCTCCCAAAAAAGAAAAGTCCTGGTTATGACCTTATCACCTCCAGCGTACTTTACCAGCTTCCCAGAAAGGCAATCATTTTTCTCACGCCAATTTACAACGCAGTCCTTCGAACTACCTATTTCTCTATTTTATGGAAATTCTCCTATATCAAACTGATCTGCAAGCCTAATAAGAATGCGCAATGTCCTACTTCCTATCGACCAATAAGTCTTCTTCCGATTCTCGGTAAAATCTTGGAAAAACTTTTATTATCCCGTCTTCAACCAATAGTTACCTCTCCAAAACACATCCCGAATCATCAGTTTGGATTCCGCCAAACCCACTCCACTATCCAACAAGCACATCGAGTTGTAGACGCCAGAATATTGTGCGGGTGTTTTTCTATGTTTCTCAAGCATTTGATAGAGTCTGGCATGAGGGTTTATTGTGGAAGTTAAAACGCATCCTACCGTCCACATATTTCCTTATTATAAAATCATATTTAGTTGATAGACATTTCCAGGTATTTCACGGAACCAGTCCTCAATTCATGCTGATGATGGGTGAACACTCGAAACCGATAGCTGGCCACAAAAAGAAGCAGCTGCCATGGAAAATATCTCTGATACTTTATTATTTATCTGCATCGGTTATTTTTTTTTTTTTTAGCACTGGAATTGATTGGAAATGATTAATCAAAAAGTTTACTTTGTTACTTTTAAAACAATCCTGACTAAAGTCCCGATAATATAATTGGTGAAGTGAAGATGCAGAATGGTCAAAAGTACATAGGTTTCAAAAATTACATTACAAAGAAAAAAAAAATTATTAACTTAAAAAATAATGGTGAATTATTAACATTCCACTCAGAGTAAACAGGAATATTGCAATATTCATAATGGGTGTACTTGAATAAGTCGGCATGCAAGTGAAAAGAGAATGGTATGAATGATATAAATACTGACTTAAATTTTCTTTCAGGTTCATTACATGACTGTGGTCTGTTTTTAAAAACGTACTGGGCGCTTTATTTACTGCATTATTTAATAAAAATACTATGGTACACTGATCGGTGGGTAGCATGTGTTTAGGAGGTGCTAAGTGGGCGGTACATAGCCATGGGATCAATTGAATTTATCAATTTCTATGAAAAGGAGAAGTTTAGGCACTCGAATATTGTGGCGGTACTTTAACGTGGCTGTAGTATATACAATATTGTAACCTTTGAACTATTTAAACATGAAGTAAACAATAGCAAAGGTCAAATTTTTGCTATTATTTTTAGAGAGATTTTTCTTGAGAAGTGTTTAAGAATTTAAGTTTCTACTTTCTCTCACTCCTATTAAGAGGAAGTATTGCGATTGTGCCAGATTTTCGAAATTGAATTTTCATATGAATTGAATACATATTTTGAGGTCTCGAGTATACGAAAAAAAATGTTTTTAGCGAAAGGGTCGGTGTTTGTGTTAACAGATTATCTTAAAAACGCAAAGCCACAGGAAACTCAAAGTTGATATTCCATTTAGGCAAGTCCATTGCATCAGACACGAAGATATCGGGCAAAATCCATCGACCAAAAGTTTGATTTTCCTGAAAAGTTTTTCGTGATTTTCTAGAAAACGCCTACATGACATAATGTTACATAGCACGGCAACCATTACCTTATAACATTATGAAACCTTCCTACGGTTATGCAGTGTTACCACAACGACAAATATAAATCATAAAATTTGAACAACATTTTGAGAGAAAAATAAAAGTATAAAAGAAGTTCATGAATAATAAAATAAATATAAAATAAAAATCGTTATTCTAGTTTTTCTAAGACATGGGAATAAATATACCATGCTGCTTTTAGCATTGTTTAATACAACGTTGGGTCATTTGTCCGCCTCGAACAAAGTAGTGGGTTGACAAAAAAAAAAAAAAAAAAGAAAAAGAAAAGAGAAAATCCTATGAACATGGTATATACTTCTAGCTACACTACAATAAGAAGAAGAAAAAGAAGAAGTGGATGATGAAGAAGAGAGAGAGAGACAGAAAAAGATAAGGAAAAAGGAGAGGCGACAGTTGTTCGACACAAGAACCGAGTATTCACAAACCACTCCTATTTTCTTATGTATCACATTATTACTAATACATGGAACACTCCGCTCATATGTAATCGTATTTAACGTACTTTTACAATCTATGGTTGCTTATTTTATTTTGATGTTAGTTTTATTTAACCATAGATTTATAAAGTATCCACATTTGTAAGAGTGCCAACAAAAAATATTCCTTTTGCAGCACTTTTGATTTATTCAAATTTATCTGCGTAATGAGTAATGCGAAAATGAAATTACGAATTTGCAACTAGACAAAATCTGAAGCGCCTCTAAAATTCTCAACTTTTTTAGATAATTGACGCCATTGCTTATTTAAAAAAAAAATTGAAGTTTTTAATTCTTCAAAATTGAAGAATTTTGGATTCTTTAATCCAGAAATCTATATTTTTAATATTTATCAAACCAATCTTCAATTTATCTTGTCGTAGCTGGTGTTTCTCAAGGAAATATGCTAGCTCCTTATTCTTTATACCACCTTTATGACTGATTTACCACCGCATTCTTGTAAATTCCTGTACACCTTCACCGATGACATAGCAATCCTATCCACTGGTTTTGATCCCATCCTGATTATTATTATTATTTTTTAATTTAAGGCGCGTCAACAGCTGTGGTCGTTGGTGTCCGGAGCCTTCTCAGTGCAGACAACCTGTCCATTACCAGACATTCTTTCCGTATACCCCTTTTTCTTCTGGTACTTCGGGGGATCTTTCTAGACTGTACCTACCCTTTCGGGTTTACCGGTCCCCCGTTACAAGCAACGGGATCGTTTAACAAGAAGGGGATGTCACCACCATGGAAGGTCTTCCATGAACACAAGAACCTTATAACATTCATTCCAAGATCCTAGCAGAAGTGCCGAAGCACTCCCCCGCTTGACCCATTTAAGGGCAGGTTGAGATACGCTCAATCAGCGCGCAGAGTGATCCTACAACGTAGTCACACTCCACTACCAGAAGCTAGAGAAGGCACTCTCTAGCAGGCTCCGGGGTTAATTTTATATTGCGAGTCTCCTCCCGCTCAACTCATGACCTCGGTCAGTGGAGTTATTGGTGTTAAACCACGGCCACTACGAATCCTACCTCAATTGCAAGCAATTGGCTCGGAAAGTAGCTTGCGCCCGTAGTTCAGTATTTCAACTCTAATGAGCTAGCGTGACTGATCAGACGCCCGATGGATCTAATGTCTATCTACTGATTCCTGCCCATTGCCTCAAGTTCAGGGGTTTCAGTAACCCAGGTAACTTGCAGGAAAACCTGCAAGGGGAAAGAATCAGGATGGGTTGGGGAAGGGAATCCCCAACCTGGAGAGCCAGAGGGGCTTCGCCACAAGCCTACGCCAAAATGTCTCTAGTTGTTGAAGTAAGAGTGACACAACTAGATTTTAATTTCGACACAAGGACTCATACATGTCTTATTAGAAGATACAACTTGTCCAGTGCAGGGTCTCCCTTTTAGTCGCCTCCTACGTTGGGAGGGCATACCGTAGGCCTATTCTACCCCGGAAACTACATGGGGATCCATTACCGGACAGTGAGTTGTAGAGGTTCCAAGGAAGAAAAAAATCTAAGTGCAACACGCCCGAACCGGTGTCTCCGTGTGGGTGTCCAATATGCTAACCACTATTTTCCTCCCTCATCCTGTTTATTCGTTATTTACAAAATAATATTCATATAATAAAAAAAGAACTGATTTACCAAGAATGTTGCATAAAAATAAACTCTCCTGATCCAAATATATCATTTTCGTCCCCAATTATAATCTCTTCCCTTGTCTATATGTATAAAACTGCTCGTATGACCGTATGAAACACTTTGGGTCATATCTGGAGAATTCTCATACCCGACTGAAAAGAAAATACAAAGTGGAGAAACCTTAGCCATACAAGCCCTTTACACTGACACAATACGTGCAATACTGTTTGTTACTATGTGTGTGTGACATGAAACATACGCACATAGTAACATAACCTTATAACCTCCCCACATATATACAACCAACAAGTGTGGGTGTAACAGAAACATTAAGTTGAAGTGAACTCTCTACACGAACTTGGTGAATTTGCTCTGACGATGGATGAAAATCCGAAACTGGTCGGGAGCTAGCTATGCAAGCTGGTATAAATATGCAAGCTATGGCGGATAAAATACCAGATGTTATTCAGCATTGTGGACCCGTTCACATATTCAACTGTTTCATCTTCCTCTTCCTGACCTACACAGGCTAGCCGTTGTCTGGCCCATGCAATGCACACAGACATGGTCTTGTTGAAGTAATTCTGCAGTAAGCTGAGATCCCCAGAGAGATGTTGTTATATCAGTAAAAACATTAGAAAGGAATATGTGGTATGCGAATTTTTGTAGATTAGAGTTGATCCCCGAAAGATGCAAAAGTGAAACTGCTATTTCATTTGTTTCATACGTATTTCTCATAGAAAATTGGAATAGACATAAGTTAGTAAGTTATTTGATGTAAAATTTGAGAACTAAAGGAATATCTTTAGATTCTAATTCTACTGTAAATTCTTAAATTTCAATTTGACATATCATAAAGCATTGTGCAATTATTGTTATTATTATTATTCGAAAGAAATTGGTGTTTATGTGTGATCAATATAACTCACGAACGAACAATTTGCATGAATGTTTCAAAAAGTATTTTCCATACATAAAGGTTTCGCTTAATTGGATGTAAGCCCTCTATTGAATTTGCTGCACAGTTTTCCACAATTTTTTTTTAAACTTGATATATTTGCAACACACACACACACACACACACACACGCACACACACACACACACGTATATATGTACATATACTACCATTGCTGCTTGAAATATTTTTTCCCATAAAAACTAGGAGAGAGGTTTTCCTGGGAACTTTACTGTTAATTTTTCCCTCAAGAAGCTTCCTAATCTATATTGCAGGTTGAATTTCCCAAACTTTCTTGTCAAAGTGGAAACTGAGCTTTGCTTTTTCTTCAAAGCAGTCATACATAATTCAGTCTTTAAAATAATATGAAAAAAACATAAATATCAGAGATATTTTCCATGATAGCCTGTTTCTTTTTTGTGGTCATCGACCGGTTTCGGGCGTTTGCAAGTCTGTGTTATCACACTGTTTGACAAACGCATCCTGATGATGAGCGAACTCCCAAAACCGGTCGATGACGGCTAATGACATAATGCTACCAGCATGGCAACCATTATCTCATAACATTATGAAACCTTCCTACGGTTATGCAGTGTTACCACAACGACAATATAAATCATAAAATTTGAACAACATTTTGAGAGGAAAATAAAAGTATAAAAAAAGTTCATGAATAATAAATAAAAAATAAAAATCGTTATTCTACTTTTCTAAGACATGCGAATAAATATACCATGCTGCTTTTAGCATTGTTTAATACAACGTTGGGCCATTTGTCCGCCTCGAACAATCGATGACCACAAAGAAGCAGGTTATCATGGAAAATGTCTCTGATGCTTTCCAGTTCTGTGGAAACAACCACAACAAACATAAATATTGTATACAGCACTTTGTTACTTTAAAACCATTTAAGTTTATTTCAGTGAATAGATTTTGTATAATAAAGTTTTTGAAAACTTAAAGTATAAGCCTTCTGTTGATGAAATTCACCAAAACGAGCATCTGGAGACAGCCATGTTGCTGATGACAGCCGTAACAACGCTAGCATAGCGTTCTACAGGAACTGCGACTATACAGAAAAAGTTTTTTTCTCGAAAATCGACTATTACGATTTTCTCTTTTAAGGGAGTTCTAGGGAATTTGAGGTGTTAAATTGCAAATGTAAATTTGGTTTGTCCAATGGTTTTGGGCGCTACCAGCTGTACTATAATGGAATCACATTTCTATTAGCTGCATGGGTAGATAATTGTCTTCCACCAACCTCTGTGTTTATGTTTGGACATATAGATACAATTTGAAGCTTAAAGAAAATTTGTCACTTTCAATAATTGTGAGTGTTTCATACTTAATTTTTTTGTATTTAAGTTAGCAACAATTTATAAATTGAAAGAACGATATAATAGATTTATTCCCGCCTAGATAAACAAAGCTAATCCATGTATATCTAGTTATTTATTACCTCTAGAAATAAATCAGTTAAATAGCTCAGACTGTCTAAGCCAGGTAATAATAGCAATGGCACCCCCTACACAAGTTTTGTTGATAATGGGGTTATAACTATTGATTGTGCGCAATATATTGGCGTAATTCAATATCCCTTTTATAATGAAAATTAAGCGTCATCTCTTAGTATGTACAAAATACCAGGGCCGGGCGCTCAATGGATAAAATAGTGGGGGTTCCCCCATGAACGAATATTAAAAAAAAAAAAAAAAAAAAAACTTGTGTGAAACACTCACACGATTTTCTCTTACTGCAGTTAATAAAATTACTTTACTAAATGACCTCAAATTTCACTCAATACCCCGAACGGAAATACAGAACTGACAGGGGGGCAAGTATCTTTCAAAAAAACAATATTAGAAATTTAACACCACACATTCCGTGAACTTCCTAAACTCAATTTTTTTTCCGCACAAATAAAAGTGGATACTTGTGGTTGGTTCCGCAGAACTGGAAAGCATCAGAGATATTTTCCGTGATAGCCAGCTTCTTTTCGTGGTCATCGACCAGTTTCAGGCGTTCGCCCATCATCAGGTTGTTTTTGTCAAACAGTGTAATAACATAGACTTGCACAAAGCAAATACAGTTGATACATTGGATTTTAAAAGTCTTTGTTATGACGGAACTAGGTTAAGAGGGGTGTTGCTACCTGAATAGGAAAACACATGTTTCGGTCCTTTAAAGATGTTGTTCCCTTTTAAAATGGATACACCTGAAATGTACTTGGAGTGATGTGTGTTTGTGTAATAGCTTGTGGCGTGAACGGTTTTGTAAAAGCGGGTGAGTCTGTATGTTTAAGCAGTATCTCTTGGTGAATGGACCACCGTCTTCCAGACTGAGGTTTATGCTATACTTTGTTGTGTTTTGGATGAGAGGGTACGTAACTCTAACTTAAAAGGTGTTTGTATCTGCTCGGACAGCCAGGCTGCGCTGAAGGCGCTGAGTTCATGTGTCTTCACTTCCAGGTTAGGTGGTGTTAGAATGTTCTAAAAGATTGGAAGAGCTTTCTTCTCTGAAGGATGTGCTTCTAGTTTGGGTGCCAGGTCACATGGGAATTTTTGGGAATGAGGAGGTGGATAGGTTTGCCAAATTAGGCGCCTCTCTTCCTTTCATTGGCCCCCGAGCCTGCTGTTGGCGTGTCTTCTGGCACATGAGTGTCACGCTTTCCAGACATGGACAGCTTCACAGCATTCATCCTTATGGATGAGCTCAGTTGGTTTTCGGCAGTCCAAAATGCTCATCGGGGTCCGGAC
Source organism: Triatoma infestans (assembly GCA_011037195.1). Lineage (NCBI taxonomy): Eukaryota > Metazoa > Arthropoda > Insecta > Hemiptera > Reduviidae > Triatoma > Triatoma infestans. The sequence continues at coordinate 23,017 of JAAEAF010007757.1, forward strand.
AAGGCCATTAGTGAGACGTTGCTGTGTTTTTCACGGAGCGCTCTCAGGCATCTGGTTGGATCTCTTACTGGACATTGTGGTTTAAGGAGACATCTCTACATAATGGGGCTCATGCCGGATCCATTTTGTAGAGTCTGTGAGACAGAGGAGGAAACACCCATCCATCTTATGACTGATTGCTTGGGTTGTGAGGAAATTAGGTTTCAGGACCTTTGGTCGGAATAGGATGTCTGTGGAAGAGCTTAGGCTATTTCCGCTTAAGGTTATTGTCCGATTTATTCGGACTGCGGTGAATCTTAGATGGATTAGATCCGGGTCTGGATTTTTGTTATAGACCCGGTTTGTTGTTGTTTTTCTTGGGGTAGCTATATGGGCCCAGTGAGGCTTTGGATAGCTTAGGGTTTCCCTCCCCACAGACAAATAATTATAAATAATAATGTATGTTTAAGAGAGAGAAGTATTAGAAATAATCAAGAGATCACTACTGTTTTTAAAATAAATATATTATTCTATAAATGATTTTAAATATTGTACAATATGCTTATTAAATTAATTATTTATCTAGATTAAATGCTAAACTCTTATAACTGGCACTGAAGTTAAGTGAGCGATTCCTGATACAAATGTTCTGGTTGAATGTCTAATTCAGACTGTTCTTGTTTGAAAGCAGAATTTAGACTGCTTAATGAATGCTCTGCACTAGCAGAGGATTTTTCTTCTACAAAACAGTTGGCCAAGTGGCATTGTCTTACCCTAACGGATTCTTGTACCTTTGTCTCTTCAATAGCACTGACCTTAATTTAATAGTACCTGACTTTTTCCCATTCACTAAAATACACTATGTGAAGCAGCTAAAATTCACTATTCTATTTTCCAAAATTATTTCACATAAAATATTGTCAAAATTCACTAAACTATTTTCAAAATTAATTTTTCCCAATTGCTACTTCCACTACACATCAATGAGTGGGGTTGTATAACTTAAACTATGTTTTTTGAAGGTGATTTTACCGTTAGTAATTATTTACCCATGCAATCTTATTATTTCTCTAGCCGTGTGCCACTGTGAAATAGTTAGTGATAAGAAATGATAGAATGCGTGCTGAATGATCGTAAGATAGTATAGATACATAACTATGTTGAGCAATTAATCTATATTAGGAAGTTAATTTGATAATTATGCATTCCATTTCACCTTTCATCCACATCATCCACGCACGCATGTAGACTTAAATAGGGGTACTTTTGAAGAACTGATGATGATGAAGGATGAACGCCCGAAATCGGTCGATACCACAAAAAGAAGCAGGCTATCACGGAAAATGTGTCTGATGCAAAAGTGGATACGTTTATATCTGTACAGTTAGCATGCCAAGTTTAAAGGAAATCCTGGAAAATTCAAAAACCTATTCTATAATGTCGCCATATACTGGTTAACGGAATTCTAGCCTTTGCTTGTAATAAGGTCTTAATATAATATAGGTGGTAGGACAATACACTTTATTGAAGTTACACTTTGGAGCTGAAAGGTTGTTGATTGAAAATGCGTCTTTATTGAACAGCTTTTTTTTTTTTAATTTTCTGCCATTTTCTCCATAAAAACACCGACAGATTTCATAACATTTGATATATTAACTTAGCACAGATTTCAAACTTCATTAAAGCGGGTTTTGCGGGGAAGCGGTAAGTTTATGTTTATCTCAAAATAGTCATTTTATTAAGTTTAGATTCTACAATTGTTTTAAAATTGAAAACCAAATAAACATTATAATTTTGAAGAACAAGAAAGTCGTGTGATTATTTCACACTACCTATATATTATTAGAATATAATATTTTAATAATTTATTATTTTTTCATAGTTTGTTTATTGTTATAATCAAAATATATAAATGAGTGTGTATGTAAAGAGTAAACTATTTCATTTCGATTGGCTGCTACCTGTAAATGAAGAGATTTCACAACATATAAGAATTTCAAACTATAACCAGAGTCCTGTCATTAACTAAAGCAAGAATTACCTTTCAGTTTCTATAATAATTGCAGGAATTGGTTGAGAAGTGCCTCTTTGATATTACAGATTGAGCAATGTTATTTTAAAATTAGACTGTGATGTAGTTCTTATAGATTTGGGACCATTAAAAGTAAATGTTTAAAAATAGTATTAATTGGTGCTGCGAACGCGACAGCGTGGCGTATTTCTTTTTTTATTTATTTAGTTTTTTAAAAAAAAAAACTTGCAATTATAAAATGGAAACAGCTAGTTAGATGACCGGTTATTGTCGTCGACCGGACCTTCTCTTCGAGAGCGAGGATGAATAACATCCAGACCAAGTTCAAGGACGTACAGGGTTTTGTTGGGCGGAACGGGCGAGTTTCCTATTTTAGTTGTCACACCCTCTCTCCAATCTTCTTCAATGAAACGCCTTCCACGGTTTTTTTTGAACCAGTTCTATTTTGACCATATATAAAGGGATTCCTAGGGTCTTGAGAAGTTTGTATACTGACTCCTCCTGTTCGTTTGCATTATTTTCTTCTTGTTCGCAAAAAACTTGCAGCTTTTTTGTTTTACAACTTTATTACACAAAATGGCAGCCAAATTTTTCGTAAGTTAAAGAATTTAACATTTTTTTTTTATTATTAACTAAATAAATTTATTAGGTTTTGAATTTTTAACAATGTAGTTTGTATGCATGTTTTTACTTTCTCTTACTATAGTTTGTGAACAGAATATCTCGTAAATCGCAATACGTTCAAAGTTCACTTCCGTTTAGGTAGTAACCACGCATTAACAAATGTTCCACCTCCCAGTTTTTCGCTATTTTACAACGGTTACAAATATTTTCTTTAATCTTAATCAATGCACAGATAAAAAACATATCGACTTTTATTTGAAACATTTTTCCAGAAAGTTGATATTTTGGGGGGTTTTCTTTCGGGGGGGGGGTGCTAGTAACATTAAGCTATCTTCTCAAGTACCACTTCAATACAAAATGTATGATTCTACTACTTATAGAACATTGAGATACTTTAGAAGCATCAAAGACAATTTCCATGATAGCCTGCTTCGTTTTGTGGTCATCGACCAGTTTCGGGCGTTCAACCCATCATCAGGATGTTTGATTAAAACTTTGCAACAGAACAAAATCAGTTTATACACTCAAGAGTGTGTGTTGCTAACAAATTAGTTCTGTTGCTAATGAGCATACCACATTGGCGATTGAAGAATCGGTTACCATGGAATTTGTTTATCTCGAGTTTTTGACCAGATCGGAGACCTAAGGAATATTTAGGTCAATAAGAAGGGTGAGATT
>JAAEAF010007758.1:0-28346 GCA_011037195.1 Triatoma infestans
TTGTAAACAATGCATAAGAGTACAAAACATATTTTTCCACAAATCTACATTATTACTTATATTTAAATTTATAACTATATCAATATTAAATTTTGAGATATAGGTTTTAATTTCTGAGAACCAACAAATATTTTTCCTAATTATTCTAGCGTAGCATTAATTAATAGCGATTAATTTGCCGCAAATCTTGACAATGTGACATGCTACATTCACTAGAAGTGAGATAGATGGCAAGCTACTGAAGCATGGCAATTAGCATTTACTGATTTTTTTACTTTTAAGTTATTTCCCTATAGGTTTTGGAAACTATCAATAATGAGATTTCTACAGAGCTATGTTTTATTGTTACTTTTGTGGCGGGAAATATATTTTAGAAAGTAGGTATAGCAATGTTGTTTTTTTTTTTTTTTTTGTTTCTACCTTGTTTAATATAAAACTAATAATGAATATACGAGTTGCCAAATTTCAAATGAAAACGTTAACAGTAATTTATGGGTATGTAATTTATCGATAAATTACTCCCTCAGGGAAACAGGGTGATAAATACAGATTTATATCTCTTTCGAGGAAACACAGGGTCCTTTTTTTCCAGTCACATTGCAACCTCACGTGAATAAGCCAAAGTAATCCCCCTCCCGGTTCAATGCGGTGGGGTCTTCAAGGATTAAAAAAAAAAAAAAATTCTGGTATAGAAAACTCTCTTCCTGATCTCTTATTGCAAATATCAAAATTTTAATGAGATTTTTGTTTGTTTTTGTTTTTTTGAGGGGGAAAAATGTCCAAAGGCACCTTCCAGCTACCTGAGTATGGTGTGTGGGGCTCTTACCGACTATAAAACCCCCTCCAGATACAGGCGTGAAAACCCCCCCGGAACCGTCGGAAGACAATACTTCTGCGGGGCGCCTCATATGTGTAAGTCATCTATCCTACTCTTTTCTTGCTAAATATTAAGTAAATTCTCTCCTCTTCTGCTTCAAAATACACGCTATATACCCTGCAACTTTATTCCAAGCGCGTTCCTCTTCTAGCATTCTTCTAGCTAGAGTATCTGGAGTCAAAGTTCCAGTATCTCTCCACAGTTGCTCTCTTTCTATACTCCATCTAGTCTACTTCTGCGTCACCATACATACACCTGGCGGATGTCCGCTTCTTCATCCTCTATAGGTAGCTCGCGAAGCATCCATGACCCGTCAGAAATTGCGTAAAGTAAAAATTAAGCTCTCCGTGCTTCCTATTAGCCCATGCTATAGGGTCTTCGATCAGCTTGTATGTCCACCTAGCCCTTGTGTCTGTGCTCCAGCGTCTCTTCCATTCTTCTTGTAGAATGGCAGACTCTCTGCATGTTGCCTCAGTGCCTTGGGCATAAAACAAAATTGCCTTGCCGAGGCAATTAAGTCAATGGGGGCTGTACCTGCGATCACCAAGGCTGCAGGCTCGGATACCGTGCAGTAGGCGCTAATAATTCTCAACGCTCCTCTTCGTTGAACCGCCAGAAGTCGCTTGGTATGCTTGGATTGACTCAGGGATCCAGCCCAAATCTCACTCCCATACAGCATGATAGCATTTGCCGTCGTCTCTTACTGGTGGACGGGCCGCCAATATTAGTCTTATCCTACTAAGAATCGATGTAACTCTCACCGCCTTCGTAGGACACATGCTTAATATGTTCCCCGAAGGATAATCTTCTGTCCAATAAAACACCGAGATATCTAATAATTTCTCTCTTGGGCTCCAGTTCCACCATGTCAATCGTCATATTTCTTCCGATATCCGTTGTAATGTGTAGACCTTTGGGAAGAAATATAAATTATTTTAGAATTAAGTGAAAAATATTAGTTAATATCTGTGTAATATTGGTTGTTACTTAGTGTAAGTCCAAGACTGGGTTTTTACGAAGGTTGGGAGAAACAATAGGAACAGTTAGAAAGGTAAAATACCTGTACTACAAGAAAAGGGAATTTCCCTTTCTTTCTCCCTTTAATGGAGGAGGGATCATATATATAGAGAACCTCAATTAGGAGAGATCAGAACTGTTGTGGTGAAGAAAATCATGCTCAGTGAAAATTTATAAAAGAGTGTCGTGGTGTTTGTTATACGAGAGTTAAGGCCCAACCTTCAGCTAAAAAACCCTTAAATATTGTAAGTTGTACAAATTAATATAGTTACTGCATAAGTATTATTTTATTATTAGTTAAGGAATAAGATTTTATTTGTAGTCTAAATTGTGTAATTATATGTATTTCTTTTATATGGTTATTTTCTAATTATTTTTATCCTTTAATCAATCCAGATAAACACAGACCTCACGAGATCCCTTTAGAGAAGATTTACATTATAAATTTTAATTATTTAATTATTAATTAAATTTACCCCCCCCCCCCAATAACATTACACCGTGCGTCGCCTGGAATCACCAGCGTTTCAGTTTTTTTAGCAGATAGCTCCAAACTATGCTCCTCAAGCCAGTTCTGCGTGCGCCTCATCACCTGGTTCAGTCTTCGCAGGGCAATTCCTGTATCTCTTGCTGTAATAACCGCAACAATATCGTTTGCGTATCCAACGAGAAATGTATTGTCTGGCATTTCCATTCGAAGGATTCCATTATATGCAACGTTCCACAAAACTGGTCCCAGTATCGAGCCTTGCGCGGATCCTCCGATGATCCGTTTATATGGGTATTGTATTGAAATAGTATTGTAGTAAAGAAAAAGAAAAATTATTATTAATTTTTAATATTAATAAATTATTAATAATTTCCTATAAATCTCTTCACTTTTCTTTCACTATAATACTGTACAATAATGTATCTTTTCTTTAATAAATTTTGCAAGAAGAGCACCAATGATATCCGAAACGTAGAGCAACAAAGGTTTTTTTCTGCTTTAAAAACTCCTCTGGCCATGGCCATATAAACATCTAATTATAATTTTAAAGTCTGACAATTTGAAAACCATATAAAAATTTTAATTCATAATTTTTCTTTAAACATGGATTCTTAATAAACATACAGTCATTCACATCCATATTCGTACACGTCAGGTTTTCTACGAAAACGTTAAAAAAAAAAACAACATAAATTTAGATAAACATTATAAATTTTTTTTCTAGTGAAAACTTTGAATCATTAGCAAAACAGTTTCCTATAAATTTAAGATTTTAAAGTTCTGTATAATTAAAAGAAACAAAAGTCAACCAAATCTCTTTCATATGAGCAACGGCCATATTTGTAGTTGAAAGAAAAACATAACATAAAAAACAATAAATTAAGGCTTAACTAATACTTTGTGGGATAGCTTTTACTTTTATTACCATATTCATTTTTAAAGACATGGATTCTACTAATTTTTTTTGTGAAATCTGAGAAGATTTTATTCCCTTCCGTTTGAAGAGCGATTTTCAGTTCATTTCTAATTTTAATGTTATAATTTTTGATTTTATTTTTTAAATGGGCCCATAAATTTTCTATTGGATTAATGTCAGATAATTGAGGAGGGAGTTCTGAGAATTTTCAGGCAGTTAAAGACTAGCCAGCCACTCATGTGTTTTTCAAGCATTATGTTTAGAATCATTGTCTTGATAAAAAACAATTTTTTTTTTTTCAAGCTTAATTTCGTCCCAGTAACTTTTAAATTTTCTCTTAAAATATCAATATATTTTTTGTAGCCCATTATTCCCTTAATAAAATGTGGGATTGCCCAAACAATTGGCAGAAAACACCGCCAGACCATTACAGAATCACAACCATACTTTACTGTACCCTGTAAATTTTTTGAGTTTAGGCTTAAACAAATTAACAGCTTTATTATCACTTTGAAAATTGTTAAACTTACTTTCATCTATAAAAACAGAACAGTTTTCCAAAAAGTCATAAGTCTTCAAACACTTGAATTTTCGCGAACTTGAGGCGTTTTTTTTATTGATAGCATTCACAAACGGTTTTCTCCTTGCGGCTCGGTAGTTATTTCTGCTAGTGGTGTGGGCAATCCTTCGTTTTATTAAGGGATAAATAACAGACCACAGAAGATATATTGATATTTTAAAAAAAAATTTAAGTTACTGGGATGAAATTAGGCATTGAAAAAAAAAGTATTATTTTTTTAGTAGACCGCAAGAGAGCACTGCCAGATATCTTTATGTTTGTTCAGTTTTAAAAGACTCTAAAACCATTTTCGATAAAATTTCAAAAACTCAAAAACTATTTTATAAAGTTACCAGTTCCAGTCAACTGATATTCTTCAAAATTGGAATTCTGGCCATGCATTCATTGTACCTTAATAATTAAATAGGTGGTAAAAAAAAAGAAAGAGATTAGCTCAGTGGTAGCGCGCTGGACTAGTAACACAGAGGTCCTGGGTTCGAGTCCAGCAGTGCTGCCCTTAGATTTTTTTTCTTCCTAGGAGCCTCTTACAGCTCACTATCCGGTAATGGACGGTAACGAGAGATCACACTGTCTTAGAGGCTGGCAATGCACTGAGAAGGGTCCGATTTTTGGGCTAACTATATAGGCCCAGCAGGGTTTTGGATAGTATCCCCACACAATAAAAATAAATAAATAAAAAATAGTTGGTTTAACCATACATTGTACTGAAGTAGTTCTTTAGACGAAAGTTTAAGGTTGCTACTCCTCCAGAAACCTTCCAAAGAAATCAATTTTCCTCTAAAAATGTTCCGCATGAAAGTGATAAAGACGTGAAGTAGTATAAAGACCCGTGAAGAAGTGCCTTTGCAATATGAGCAACGAACATGCTTTAACAGTCAATGTAAAATTTTCTATATTGGAAACATGAATTTCATCCATTAGTATTATTTCAATAAGTACTTGTCATGTATAAATATCACTTAGAAAGTTTGATAAATCTGTACTGTGGAAAATTATTCTCCAAAAAATTATTAATTCAGTCAACAATCTTACCTTTGCCGCATCTTGTTAATGACCAGATTTTTTTTTTTTTTTTTGCAGAATACATACTCTTTTCTTTGGAAGAAATTCGTCAATTGTTCCATTATCTAAGTTAATTGGTATAACACTGTTTCATGGTAACTTAGTTATGATGTGATGAATGCCTAAAGAACATAAGTTTTTATTTTTTAAGGCGTCTCAACATCTCTGGTCATTTGCGCCCGGAGCCTCCTCAGTGCACTGCCGGCCTCCGGACAGTATTCTCGTTACAGACAACACTGTCCAACACAGTGTAGAGCCTCCTAGGAACAGAAAATCTAAGGTTAGCACGGCTCGATTCGAACCCGTGATCTCCACGTTGCTAGTCCAGCGCGCTACCACTGAGCTAATCCATTCCCTTAAGTTTTTTTATTGTTTCTCCAATTGTTTTTAGGATTTTTTTGGAAAATTTCTAAAATGGAAAAATGTTTCCCCTGCTGCGTTATCACAAATAAAGACATTATAAAAAAAATAGAAGTATATTAAGTAGAAGTCACATGAGATGAGAAAATATTTTTTAAGATAGCGATTAAGAATGAACGGATAATAAACTCCCATAGCTAATGACAACAGAAACATATCATCACTTTAACATGTCATGAACTATCATCATAACTTGTTTCGGTCTTTTTATGAACAGAAAATTTAAGTATTTCTCTTGATTCTCTTACAAAAAGTAATCTAATTGGCAGAATTATTAACTTTTCTAGAAAAATGTATGTCAGGTCACTTTAGTCTTTAGATTTTGCAGAAAAGAGAAAATCCAAAAAAGGATGTTGCAGGCACAACTTTACTGCAACATCTACTCTTGGGGGCTATTTTTTCCCCCAAAAGTAACCCTAATGGGGAAGAATTTATTTATATAACTATATGCTCCACTTAAATGAAGTAATACATATAATAATTTACATTTTAATTTTCAAAAAAAAAAATAAATAAATAAATAAAAAGTATTAGAACGAAACAAAACAATGAATGAATACAGTTACAATAACTAACAATGAAGAATACAATGTACAAAAACAAAAATAGAAATAAAAAAAAGTAATAAGAGTTAAAAATTGTTAACAATATTAATAATAAAACAACACACACAAAAAATAAATAAACTCACAAACAAATACAGAAATATATTAATCAAATATTTTGTTTTTTATTTTACTTTACATATGTATATATTATTGTATAATGTAGTTTATTTTGTGGTGATTTTATGAAGTTAAATTTAAAAAATCTATTTTTCTTTAAAATATTAAAAATTCTTTTGTTTGTTTTTTTTAATTAATTAATTGATAATGATGATAACCAAGTCTGTCCAGTCCTCAGAATGTACTTGAACGATACTCTCTCTATCAAGAAGAGGACGGTCGTAGATAAGATGATCGTAGTTCTGCAAACAAGTTGGATGACAGTTGCAATTTAGTGATGTTTTAATCCCGAAACGATTTCAGCAAGAATTTGTTTGATAATACTAAGCAAGACCTGATAATACTTGAGTTAATTTTGCATTCGTCAATATTTTTGCTGATATTCTGTCCTGCACGGTTGGAAAGTACTTTTTTGTTTCTTACCCTTTATTGAGGATCTCCAAATAGATTCCCATTTTATGATATTGGAAATGAAAAGAGTTTTTCTTTAAGAATGTTTTGGGCATTTACTAAAAGTTCACTGACAGTGTAGAATCTTTAGCAGCTTCTTTGGCTATCTGGTCCGCTTCTTTATTGCCTTGCAACCCTGAATGACCTTTCACCCAGTCAAGGGTGACAGTGATACCCAACTAACAACTTCTGCTGTTTTTTTAATTTGTTCTACTGAATTTTCATGATTTTTGGAGTTGTTAATGGAACACATTTTCTGGAGCTTATTTGCAGTTAGCCTAAAACTTATTTTAACAATTCAAAAATAATTCACTTAAAAAAAAAAAATTAAAGCAATATAAGATCTGACACGTTAGTTGAGTGTTCTTTCTCAGAAAAATTCTTTAAACAATATAATGTATAGTCAAAAATAACTTTACCTTTCTTGTTCCATGTTTTCATGTTTAACCCTTTATGGCTATTTCATATAAAACTCTTTCAATAGATTACATTTACAGATTCTTTCAATGTAAAACAGACAAACTTATGTCTATTACACTATCAAAAGCATGGATTCCACATAAGAGGAGAAACAAAAATCGGTGCTGTTATAGTGTGCGCTCTACCGTCATGTTTCTGGTATACTGTGCGCTCTACCATCATGTTTCTGGTATACTGTGCGCTCTACCGTCATGTTTCTGGTATACTGTGCGCTCTACCATCAGATTCTCGTATATTATGCAATCTACTGCCATGATTCTGGTTTAGTATGCACTATCCACAAAAATTAAAACTATGATTTCAAACCATTTATTATCACGGTTGAACTTTACTTATGGTCGTCCCTCACGATGGAAGCGCGCAGAAAACAGAACTTATTTTCGAGATTGACTGGCTGAGGGTTAATCTTTTGTCAAGGATGGTACGGAGGTACTGCATGCCTCTTACTTTCGTAAGGTTATATAGAGCACATAAGATTTCATACAGTATTCCCTTTTGTTGCTTTGTTTTATTTATTTTTAATTTTTTTTTTTTAGTCATACTTAAGGTTTGTTTTTTACACTACTTTGTCTAGATTTTACATTTTATGTTACTTATTGCGTAGTTCATCTTTATGTTCCCCATGCAGTTTGTATATTCTAATTATTGCTATGTGTTAAATCTCATGTATTCATTTTTCATATGTATCTATCTTAATTTGTGTAGTATGTACCCAACTTCTTCTGTAAACAAAATGGCATGAACAGAGAAATAAATGAAATAATTATATTTTATATAGTAGATATCATTAGGGTTGGTAGAGCGCACACTATTCCGGCACCCAAAAATCCCTCTAAAAAAAGGAGTATTCTTGAAACCATATAAATTTAGCGAAGAGCACTCAATACTCTTGAACAGTACAAACAATTTCGATAAGATATAATCCATTAAATTTGCAATACCCTGCAAATTAAGAGGCACCAAAGGTGGATCTGTTTTCATGGCCTAAAAAGAAGTTCATCAGTATCATCAAATTTTAAATGATATTTAGCTAAGAGATCATATTTCTAAAAATATACTATTCAAACTCAGGACCTAAAAGCAAAAATTCTGGATTCATAAATTTGGATTTACACTTTTCTGGGTAAATTCGTATGAAAAGTCTAGGGAATATAATGATAATGTATTTTTGTTTTAATTTGAGTAAAACATTGTTCCGATCAAAGATGTTACTAAAAAAAAAAAATTTTTGGAATTTTCTGATAGTGGAATGATCACAATTAAAATGATTTATTAACACTAATAAAATAATTCCACTTCTGAATACTCATTAATGAAATTTCTACATATTAATTTTTCCCATTATTTTTATAAAATAAGTATATATTACCACCTAGAAGTGACAGAGATTCAACACTTTAACAAAAAAAATTAAGTGAAATAAAAAAATTAACTTGTATACCAAAAGATATATATTTACATTGGTTATGTTACAATAATCATAAAGCGACCAAGTTCATCAATTAATTTCTTTCTTTTTTAAGAAAGAGAAAAACATTTTGCCTCAAAATATGGAAATTAATTGTATCTTCTTTTTTGACTACTTATATATAGAACATTGTTGCCTCTTAAAAAAGCGTCCCCATACTTTTCTTTTAATTGTCCATTAACATATTCTTCTGTTTGCTCTAAAGCAATATTCATATATCCATCTAAACAGGCAAGAACTCCTAAAACATTAAACAATAATTAATCCAAGTCTATGAACGCTTTCTAGAGCAGTGATCATCTTAACTCAAAAATTATAAAAAAAACAACTAACCTCTATAATCCACACCACTATTTAATTTAACCACCACTGGTCTACCATGGATTTGTTGAATAAATTGTGTCAATGGTTCTTTTCTACTCATGCTGAAAAGTTACAAGTTTTATGTTCAATTCTGCTTGACTTGTATTAACACAAAAAAAAAAAAAGTAGAAAAACTTACTTAAATTCTCTGGACTACTTCAAACTTGTGAAAACTGTAACTTGTTACAAATTTATAAAATTCAAAATAAGAAAAATCCACACAAAACTGGAATCACACTATAAACTATACGACGTTACTTCAACGTTAGAATGCAACCTTCATACTGTTATAGCCATAGGAAACTTTAACCTAATATTACCCATCATGCATTGCGGCAGTGACCCTTTATACATGGAGCTTTAATTTAAACAGTTTTCTTCTGTTAAAATTAATTAAGCATACTGAATATAAAATGAACAACTTATGCAATTTATGGAAACTGTTTTAAAGACGTTATTTTAATAATTACATGTAGTTTTAAGATCATAATAATTTTAATATATTCAATAAAACTAGGCACTTGGAATAGATTCAATGAAATGGTGCTCACTTCTTGTTAATAATATTTTTACAAGTATTATAATTGTATCAAACTTTGGAAATTCAGTTTTCACCGGAAATACGTGCTTTGAGATCAACTGAATACGAAAAAAAAGAGATGTTTTTAGCGAGCGGTCTTGTCAAAATAACTCAAAAATTAAAAATCGCAGCAAAGTCAAACTTGGAATTCTGTTTAGCTACCGTCACTGCATCTGGCATAAAGGTTTTAAGCAAAATCCATCAACCGGAAGTGTGATTTTAAGTAGGCTTTTCGCGATTTTTTCAAAAACGACTCTAATGATTTTCTTTAAACTTCGTATAATATCTACAATTTTGAGTGAATCCCTACCAATTTATTTTTTTCGAAAACCTATAACGATTTCCTTTAAACTCGCTTATGCCAACAGCACAGATATAAAACTATAACTTTAATTTGAGACATTTTTTTAAAAAAAAGAGAGATTTTAGCTAGTTGTGCGGAATTCGTGGCGTTAAATTTCAAATGTTTCTTCGTCTGATTGAATGTTATTGATGCGCCCTACGGGAGTATAATATAATCAGTAAGTAGTTACTTACCCACACCATTTTATTTATAAATAAATTATAATAATAAAAAATGTGTTAATTTGAATAATATGTACAAAGATATTCTCTTCATTTCTCACTCTTTTTTTTAAAAAAAACTTCGGATATTAATTAGACATAGAAAGAACTATAACTTTTGGTTTTTATCCGTCGTAGTTTGCATATTCATTTTGTTAAGGAACAAAATGAATATGCATGCTACAACGGATAAAATACCAGATGTTATCCACCATTGCGGTCGGTACCCATCCACATATTCAGCTATAACTTTTATTTGAAACATTTTTCTTGGCAAATGCATTTAAGGGAGCTTTTGCTTGGGGGGAGGGGGATGTTTTCCTTTGAAGTAATATTTCAATTTATTATATAATTTTATCAACAAAATAATAGTAATTAAAATTAAATATGTTATCAATATATGGAGTTTGAATAAAATCGGTTAAATGGAAGGGCGTTTTTTCTGAACAGTTTTTTAAGTTTTTAGAGATTTTCTAGCAAACGGTTCCAAAAATTTTCTTTAGATTTACCATATCGACTACACATACAATGATCTACAACTTCTATTTGAAATATTTTACTGGAAAAATTTATTTAAAGTTGTTTTTGAGAGGGAAGAGGTGTTATGTTTTTCTCTAAAGTGCTAGTCTAGTTTATTATACAATTCTATCATCTAAATAATATTAATTAGAATTAAATATGTTGTCAAAATTCTGAGTTTGAAAAAGATTTGTTGAGCGGAAGTGCGTTTTATTGAAGTAATTTATAAAATGGAAAATCACAGAAATACCAGCGATTTTCCGTTTTGGTCATGGGACTTTAAAATTCATACATAAACGGAGAGTGAGAGACCAATTTCTGAAAACCATTTTTCGGACTCACGGAATTTCAAAAGTCTAAATCGAAAATCTGACATCAACAGTTAGAGCAAGTGAAAGAAAAAAAGTAAGAAAAACAAAAGTGACAACAAGCATGCAGCGCTCCGAGGCAGGCAATGTTAAATCAACATCTACAATATTTTAGGTACATTAGAATTTTCATTAAAATTTTCAAATAAGTTCACTATATTTCAGAATGCTCAAAAATAATAGAATACAAATCCTTAGAACACAGTATTTTTTTTGCTTTAAACAGCTTGATAAAACAGATAAACGAAATATACAACAGAATTACATATTAGTTGTAAACGCCACAGCAAAAACAGTACAGAGTTCCATGAACCATTCTATTACCTTCCTCGATTTACCTTTATCGATTAGTTCGATAAATCAACCAATTATTCAACAGGCAACCACCCATGAAGTAACCACGCAAGACATTGAAAATTTATTACAAACGCAGTGCATTATAGTAATATTTTAAGAAGAATCCTTTAGGAAAAAAAAAAACAGGAAATAGAAAAAAGCAAAGTAAATGTTTTTTATTAAAACAATATAAAAAAAAAAAAATGCCAACAGCACGCGGTGTTCCCAGGCGGTCACCCATCCAGGTACTAACCACGCCCTATGTTGCTTAACTTCGGTGATCGGACGAGAACCGGTGTATTCAACGTGGTATGGCCGTTGGCAATGAGAGACACACAACTCGTGATTTATAGATCGTAAATGTTCGTTGCTGTTGGAAGAAAATCGGTTACAGAATAATTTCTGAAGAAGGCACGATTTTACAGAATAGGTTTTTTTTTTAGTTCGAAAAGACTGTAACGATTTCTTTTAAACTTGGAATACTAACTGCACAGATATAAACCAATCCATCACTTTTATTCGTAACATTTTCCTGTAATTATTTTTAAGGATCCTAAGGAATCTGAGACACGTTAAATTGAAATGTATTTTTTCAATCTATTGGCTCCCTTAGTAGTAATATTCTTTCCTACTTCGGTTTGTAGGTAGGCACTATGTTTTGGATACATGAGCAAAATTTGAAATTTAAAGCAATTTGTGATTTTATATATAACTCTATTAAGAAGAGTAAGAGAAAGTCATCTGAGTGTTTTACAAGATATTTTTTTCTTTACTTTCTCTTTCTACTTGTAAGAAGAAGGGTACTTACGTATTAACGCCACCGCAGCTACAGATTTGGCGGTTATTAAGTGCCGCCAATCTACACCTAAACTTTTTGTGACAAATCATAAAATAAAACACTTTATTTAAAAACAAAGTAGTCAATCGGATTTCGGAGGAAAATGGGCCGATATTAGAGTTTAACATAGATTCAAAACAGTGTCTATTTTCTTTCAACTGATGCTGTCGCCATATGAACTCTGGTAAATAAGATTCCAAATGATGTCTCGCTGTCCCCCTATGTCTCTTGTTCCTCCATTTAGCACTGCCCCACATTCTCTCAACTGTTTGTATATGAACTCCTGTATCAGGACCAATAAAATTGTACTTATGATTAACTTTAGCATGTAGGAATCCTTCTATTTCTATTGTATTTGTTTGGTAACCTTTCCAACTGTCAGAATAAATTGTACTACCATCTGCATTGTTTTCAATAATTTTATCAAGAAGGGTAGAGCCAGTTCTATTAGGAACAGTGACAACAAACGAATCTTTTGTTTCTCTACATATACCACCAAATACCCACTGTTCGGGTAATACTCGACCACAATTATTTTTACGTTTAGTAAACAAACTCATCAATTTCCACAATGCAATCTGGTCCACCTACCTTCTTGTTTGGTTTATTCTCCATATCCAAGACACATAATTCACGCATGTAATTGTTCCAATCTATAACAGTTTGATCCGATAAATCAAGTTGCTTTTTACAAAATTTAATCGACGTCAACTCCTCGCACCAGCATTATATGAATCTCAAAGCTGAACAAAATGGAATTCTGCTTCACTCAAACCAGTTGTCTTTTCTAAGTCCCACTTGCTGATCACACTGTCTGAAATTACATTTCCAAAACTTACGTTTACCAAAATAAAGTTTCATGTCATGGGAATTGGTACATTTTCGTTTTTTTTGGTAAAATATTTCGCTCCTGAAAAAATAAAATTGCATCTTGTTCTGTTTTTGGCAAATCCCAAATACGCATTTTCATAGCAATAAAAAATGGCGTCAAAAATCAGCAAACAACAAGGCAACAAGGAATCCAAAAGATAACTGCGTGCGCGTGTGAACCACAAGATTGCTCTTTATTGGCGCCAAACTTCTGCTGCGGTGGCGTTAATACGTAAGTACCAGAAGAAGTTTTGTGATCGAATCAAATTTTCGATATCGAATTTTAATTAAAACAAAAAAAGTTTTATTTGTGAAAAAGTGTATGACCGGCCATTCAGATATTCGATACACTCAAACTTTAATTAACTTTGACCTATATATATATATGTATGTAGGTATTGCAGGCTATATAGTAATATATAACCAAATGAGTGAGATGGTTCTTTTAAGTATATATGACTGTATTTTACCCTGAATGTTTTATTATGAATGAATGTATTTCAATGTATTTATTCTGGATGACCGCAGAAGTATGAATGTATTTATTCTGTGTGAATGTATGTGTACATGGCAAGTGTGATAGTGAAAACTGCAAGTAGAATAGGAAACTGGCGTATTTAGCCAAAGAACAGTAGAAAAAAAACTTTGACTGGACAAGACATCTAATTCTAATTCATCAAGTGCAGAGCATACACTCAAATAATGGTATATATATTTTCAACAGCGCTAGTATTTAAAGATGGAGCTCATTTCTCAGCTTGATAAGACAGCTCGAACTACACCTATCAGAAATGTAATTAATAATACCCAAATTTTAATACTTTATATTATAGTTGATGGTAAATTAGAATTAAGACTTTAACATTAGACTTTCAACATTAAATTTTTTTTAAATTCATCTTCTATATTTTCTATTAATCTATCTCCATCAATTAATTATTATTTTCCCAATTATATTTCTGACGGATCACCTCGAACTCTTTAAGCCAAATTATTTTTTTCTTTATTATTTCTTCGGCCAAAATCTTTGCCAATCTATTATTTGGGAGTTAAAAGACCTTTTGTCATTGAGGTGAAGCTGGTAGCATAGACAAGAAAAGGGGTGGAACTCCAGTCTAAACGTATGTTGTATAATTCGATTTATACTGAGGTAGCGAGAACAATTTCTTGATAAAATATATATTTAACTTTTTCAACTACTTCCATATGCATAATCCCCAAACTGGGGCCGCATAACACAGTTACAGCTCTACTTACAGAATTGAAAACAACTTTGGACTGGAATAACATCACTTTAAAAATAAAATAAAAATCAATTGTAAGTGGAATATAATGACAAATTTGGAGACACCGAGAGTCTTTCATGAAATTGTTCTGCAAAGAAATGTTTTTGGAGTTAATATAATAACTGAATATTTATACTGATTAACATATTAATTTTTTCTCCATCTAGTCTCTACTGCTCATTTCTTGCCAGTGTTCCTCCACTTCTAAATACAACTATTAGAGACTAGTTTAAATTCCATAAATTACCGTAATTGGAGAATTTATTAGTCATTTCTTCTAGAAAATAATGGGGATGGTCAGGAACAAGTACAATATCATCGGAGTACATTAAACACCTGATGTTTATTCCGGCTATACGTATAGCCCTTCTCTATAATAATCATAAACTTCATTTATTAAAAGAGAGAACAATAATGACGAGGGAAGACACCTTGGCTTTAAATCCATTTCTCTTGAAAAATGATCTATACTACCATGCGGTGTTCCCCACATAGGATTCTTTGCTTTGATATAAATCTTGGAACATTATTCAATTTAGAAGAGACTCTTAAATTAAGCAAATTTATAATAATAGGGCATATCTATCCAAAGAATCGAACGTAGATTTTAATCGATAAAAAAATATATATAATTTTGAAGTTTTAATTTTAAGAGAGAGACCAGTTTCTTGGAAAACCAGTTTCGCACTTACGGGACCGTCAAACATGTAGATCCGGTGCAAACTCTATATCGTAGATTTGATGATGATCATAATACTTCCTCATATCAACGGTAAGAGAAGTAATAGCCAGGCTGCCCTGAGGGCATTTGACTGGTGGGAGATCAGCTCAAGGCTGGTATGGGATTGCCTAGGTGCACTTAGAGATATTAGTAGCCATAATAAGGTCTTCCTGGTTTGGGTACCTGGGCATTCGGGTCATCGAGGTAATGAGGCGACGGATCGTTTGGCCCGGGAGGGTTCCATTGGAACACTTATAGTGCCGGAACCGAACTGTGGTGTCTCAAGATGCCTCAGGAGTGCATTCATCAGGACATGGATGCACGATCGATCAAGGGAATGGTTGGTTAAAACCCCAGGCCAGAGGCAGGCGAAAACGTTTATTTATAGCTACTCTCCAGGCTAACTGCAGAATTACTCCAACTAGGCCGGGTGGTCATAAGGATGGCAGTTGGCGTTCTCACTGGCCATTGCAGACTTAATAAGCACATGCATCGCATGGGCCCCTGGCAACGGATAGCCTGTGTAGGTTTTGTCAGCAAGAAGAGGAAACAGCACTGCACGTGCTATGTCAGTGCGAGGGGCTAGGAAGGCTGAGGTACCCCCTCTTCAGAGAAGAAAAGCTGGAGCCTACAGGCCTTAGCCAGGGGCCCCTCTCGGGTCTACTAAGTCTATTAAGGCAGACAGGACTCGAGAGGGTGCTCTATTTGACCACCTGGGGAGACCTCCCCAGACTCCACAGTTCGATGAAGGACAGGGCGGGGGCCGGGTCTCCAACTTAAGGGGGTGCCACAATAGACCCACGGGGATCGCGGTGGCGCAGGCTGAAGAGCCGATCCCCCCAAAGAATCTATTCTAAGAGAAGTAAAATCAAATGTGACAACAAGCATCATACGGTGTTCCGAGGCAGTCTCCCACCCATGCAGTAACCATGCAAGACGTTGAAAATTTGTTACAAACGCAGTGCATTACAGTAATATTTTTATGAAGAACTCTTTAAAAAAAAGAAGAAAACAGGAAATAGAAAAAAAAGCAAAGAAAATGTTTAATATTAAAAAAAAAAAAAATATGCCAACAAGCACGCGGTGTTCCCAGGCGGTCACCCATCCAGGTACTAACCACGCCCTATGTTGCTTAACTTCGGTGATCGGACGAGAACCGGTGTATTCAACGTGGTATGGCCGTTGGCAATAAGTCTAGTACAACTCTCGCTGATATACAATGATGTTTGTGTATTAGGCATTTAAGGGTTTAGATAGTGTACGAATCCGTTGGAACCGTTTTATAGAAAATCGCGTAAAAATTGAAAAAGCAAAATTTAATAAATTTGCACAGGTATTTAAACTCAACATTTATGAGATGTAAGTAATAATGGTATCTGAAAGAAATACCAGCTGTAAACTTCCTGCCATTTTGTCGTTTTTTAAATATTTTATTCGCGCGCGCACACATACACAGCATCACACACACACACACACACCATTAGCTAAAAAAAATTTTTTTCTTACCCCCATAACATGTATTTCCGGTAATAGCTCAATTTCATAAATTCGACACTAATACTAATACTTCCTCTTATTAGGAATAGAAGAGAGTAATTATAGTAAAGAGGTTCCTTCTATAAAGTAAAATCTTATCAGATTTTACATAAAAAAATTTTATGAAATTTTAAGAAACACTCACACGACTTTCTCTTACCCAGATTTAAGTAACCAATATTCTTCAAACTTTTTTACCATGTTTACGTGTTTTCAATTTTATATCAATTGGAGAATATAAATTTAATAAAATGACTATTTTTTTTGAGAAAACCATGCACACTTGTTTCCCCAGAACTTCTTTAAATGAACTTTCTCAGAAAAAGAAGTCCCCAATAGGTGGCTCTCGAGTATTTATAGTTAATGTAACTAATTTATTTATTATGTGATGGATTCTTATAGATAAAATCGTAGATAACTGAAATAACTTCAGGGAAAAAAACGCACTTCCAGTCTACCGATTTTTTTCATAATCAGAATTTTGAAAACATATTTAATTCTTATTAATATCATTTAGCAGGATAGAATTGATTAGAAACTATAATAGAACTTAGTGGAAAATATAACCCCACTCCTCTTAAGTGAATATGATCTTTTTTCCCGGCAATATTTCAAATATAAGTTGTAGTGCTTTGTATGTGTAATCCGATATACTAAGCTTAAAGAAAATTGTTGAAGCCGTTTGTGAAAAAAATCTCCGAAAAACCTATTCCAGTAGTACGCACTTCCGGTCAACCGTTTACCTTCAAATTTAACATATTTAATTCTATTTAATATTATTTAAATGATACAAATTATATAGTCAATTGAATTAGCACTTTAGAGAAAAACATAACTTCACCCGAAATTCTACCTTAAATGAATTTTTCCCTGAGAAATGTTTTAAAAAAATATAAACAATAGCTATGTTTAGCCGTTGTTAATGAAACAAGCAAAATATTAGTTGGCTTGAGTCAAAGAAAAAACTTGTTATCCTTAAATGTTATTCTAAAAGACTGTGGTAGATCTTTCTTCACTGAAGGATGTGCTTCTGGCCTGGGTTCCAGGTCATATGGGAATCTTTGGAAATGAAGAGGTGGATAGGGTTTGCCAAATTAGGACTTCTCTCCCTTTCATTAGTCCCGAACCTGCTGTTGGTGTGTCTTCTGGCCCATGTTTGTCAGGCTTTCAGACATGGATGAGTGCGGTGGGTTGTCGGCAGTCCAAGATGCTCATTATGGGTCCGGAACTTTGAGTAGCGGGATTCGATGTCTTTCACGGACCTCTCTCAGACATCTGGTTGGCTTCTTCACTGGGCATTAAGGAGACATCTCTATACAATGGGACTCATGCCTGACCCCTTTTGTAGAGTTTGTTGAGACGGAGGAGGAAACACCCATGCATCTAATGACGGATTGTTTGGGCTGTGAGGAGATTAGGTTTAGGACCTTCGGCCGGAATAGGATATTGGTAGAGGATCTTAAGCTATGTCCTTTTTAGGTTTTGGTCCGATTTGTTCGGTTTGTGATGAAACTTAGATAGGTAAAACCCGGGCCTGGACTTATGTTCCAGACCCAGTAGTTGTTATTCTTTAGGGATAGCTGTATGCGCCCAGGGAGGCTTTGGATAGCGTAAGGTTTTGCCCTCCCCTTTCTTGAATAATAATAATAATCCTTGAATGTTAATTCGACGTTTCGGACACCTTTGGTGTACTTCCTCAGGAACTGCTTAAACAAAAAAATAGAAAATTACATAATGTACTGAGAACCACATAAAAACATTACAGTTACAGTATAACTGAGGCATTATCAATCTTTTTAATTTTTAATATTTTTTAATCTTTTAATGTTATGGTTTTCATTAATTAATTTTTTATTTTTTTTTAGCTATATTCGTGTTGATAATATCTCAGTCATATTCTAACCTATATAATCCTTCTATGTTGTTTTTCACTACATTATATATTTTTATGTAGTTCCTAAGGAAGGACACCAAAGGAGTTCGAAACGTCGAATAAACTTTTAAGGATAAAAGTTTTTTTTTTTCTTTGGCTCTAGCCAACTAATATTTCTCTCGTTTCAAATAAATGTTGCAGCTCATTGTGTATGTGTAGTTAATATAACATGTTTACAGAAAATCCTAGGGACAGGATTAGCTAAGAAGTTAGCATACTGGACTTTCACGTGGAGGACCCGGGTTCGAATCCAGCTGTGCTATCCTTAGTTTTTTCCTTTATAGTGTAATGACATGGCAAGGTCATAGCAATGTCAAACCTTCACAACACATAACAAAAAAAAAGAATAATTTATAACTAGTGGCCTAGCCGGCTGCTGTCTTCAAGACAAGGCCGCGGCCAAACAAACAAAACCAAGGGTCAATACTTTACATCAAAGCAAGCACCGATAAATTGGCCACTGACCTAAATCACTGGTCACCGAACTAACCAAGGTCGCACACTAGGACAGATGTCTTGGTGTGAGTGTTGCTAACACCCATATAAACTTCGCCCCATTGGAAGAGGGAATGATTATACTTCAGCACGTCAGTAGATTATCATATACGAGCAGCAGTTCCGCGTCCCTATACAGTTTTTATTTATACTTATTTCCTTAGTTGTGCATCTTAGTTCATTTATTTTAATCATTCTAAATTATTAGTTATTTATCTCCTATTTATTTCTAAGTATTTCTTGTTAATAGTTACCATTACTCACGTTTAAATTATTGTACAAATACAGTCTATTTTTATAAATTCCGTGTTAATAATTCGAGGTCTAACTTCCAAAAATCTCTAAACTAACTTCCGCCCTCTTCAAGACATCTACTACATACCATTGGAATCACAATAAACGATTCCACTACACTAGGATCTTCTACAACTCACTGTCCGTTGATGATGACGACAGAACACTGTCCGGAGGCCGGCCAGTGCACTGAGAAGGCTCCGGGCGTCAATGTCTACTGATGTTGACGCGCCTTAAATTAAAAAAAAAAAAGAAAAAGAAAAAAAGAAAATCGTTTAGCTGTTTTTGAAAAAATCGCACAAAAACTGAAAAATTTATTCTTTAAAGCGATACTTCCGGTGGTAGAATTTTGACAGATAAGTTTTTATCGGCTCCCATGGTGATCCCCAATTGTAATGTCAAATATGAACTTTTTCAGCGATTTTTTTTTTTTTTTGAGTTATACTGATCACAATCCATTTCTAAAAACCACTTTTTTGGACTCAGAGGACCTCAAAACTTGTATTCTAAAATTTGATACAAATACAATACTTTCTCTTACTAGGAGTAAGCACTAGGAGTAAAAAAAAGTAAGTTTACATAATTTGAAATAATACGAGAGCATATGAGAATAAATATTTATATTTGTAAAATGACAAGTCTTACCATTTATGTAATGACCAGTTCTTACCCTAAATCTGGCTTGAAACATTCATACGACATTCTTTAGATGCATCTACCAAAAAAAGTTTTTTTTTTTTTTTTTTAAATTTTCTTTTAATTTTATACACTGAGTCGCTACTTGATTTGTTACATGATTAGGTTCAATAGGCTGTAAGTGGTTACGTATACCCTTAAAATACCCCTTGACAAATGAAAAGTAATCCGCTTATTCTGATATAAATTTCTGGAATAAATAACTATCTACTTCTCTGTATTTGGAACTTTGAAAAAGGAGGATGTAACTTACTTACATACTTGAGACTATGTTCAAGAATTCTCAGAAAGTTCCTAAAACAAAAAACAAATGAGGACAAAATATTGTAGATTATATAAACAAAACAAAAAAAAAGTAATGCAGTTTAACTTTTAAAAACATAATAAACTTACAGTCTTATATGACTTAAAAAGTTCTCACGATAATATCAGTTGACGACACTTAAGCTTTGGCGTCCGAAAAAACTTGTAATACAAAACAAATGTTCATAAATAAAAACTGGTGTGAAACTTTATATAAAAAAAAAAAAAAATCTGGTGTGAAACACTCACACAACTTTCTCTTACTCCATTTTCAAAATTATAATTGACAAATTTTATAAATTTGTGTACCAAATTTAATGAAATTCGTTGGAGTTATCGAAAACTGAAAAAACAAAAAAAAAATGAATGATCAGTAAAAGCGTACTTCCGGTTTACTAATTTTCCTGAAACTCGGAATTTTGGCCATCAATTTATTTCTAATTAATTTTGTTTGGATGGTAGAATTGTATAATCAATTATGATAGCATTTTAGAGGAAAACATTACCCCTACCCCTTCCCCAAAAGTGCCCTTATCTGAATTTTCCTAGAAAAATGTTTTAAATAAAAGTGTCGATCAATCTGATCAATGTTTTCCTAGATTGTCGATCAATCTGTATCAAAATTGCTGATGTAGTCATCATCATGACTCAATAAATGATTTATAATAACTGATTTTGATCAATGAGCACAAAAATGTTTTGATGACTTTTTTTTTGGGAGGGGGGCTGGTAACGCTAAATTATATAATGAATAAATATAAAACTAACTTATTCTAGGTTAATATATCTAAATGAAAAAGGATGTGACTGAAATAATGCGTAAAATTATTGTCTGAATTATAATAATACATATCTAACTTAGTTTGAAATGAAATATAATGCACAGCATTCATTAATAAGGAAATAAGAATGGGCTTAAGCGGATAAAATGGATTAGGGATTATCAATCAGTCCATAATCTGGTTACGGATGATAGAGTGACAGATGGCGAATGACACTAGTGGGCTGACCTTGCTGTGTGTGTGTGTGTAGAGTAGGCTGAGTTGAGGATTCCAAATGTGAGTGTGTATATGTGTGCTAACATCCGGTAGGGAAACACAGCTCTGGTTCTGTTGTCCACCCCGTTCCTGGATAGCCTAATGTTTAGAAATTTGACCTAAGGAGCAGCGAACAGAAATGTGTCTGCTTAAACACTTGTCCCGAGTGCATGAAATTGAGTTCTAGAGGGGCCCAAATATTATCAAACAAATTGCGCAACAGGAGCTGTTGCGCAAACATTTGCTAATGTATGGCAGTGTTTGATGCGTTGCGCAATTGTTTGAAAGATTTCAAATTTGTTTGAACTGCAACGCGTTGTGCTGTGTATGTACGAGTTGTGTTACGGTGCGCAATAGTTTTCAATTGGTCAGTATCCGTGTAGAGCTGATTTTAAAAGTGTATGATGTGCCATGACGACCGTTCAAAACAGAGAATTTTGGAAAGAATTTATTGAGTTATACAGGGGTTTCCAGAACTATGGAAAATTAAAGCCGAGGTTTATAAAAACAAAAGCTTGAAAGCTGCTGCATACGAGAAGTTGGTAGAGAAATTAAAAGAAATTGAACCACGAGCTGATCGTGAAATGGTAAAAAAGAAAATCAATATGCTGATTAGTGGTTATAGACGGGAATTAAAAAAAGTAATTGATATTAATAAATCTGGAGCGGCAGCATCAGAAATATATGAGCTAAGTCTGTGGTACTTTTCGGACATAGAATTTTCACGAGATTAGTAGATCCAAGTCCGGGGAGTCTCAACGATGAATAATTATTGCTGCAATTAGACTTGAAGACATGTTTGTCGTATAACTTGCAACTTAATAATACTAAAGTTTGAACTAACATTATTCAAGAATATGGATTACGTCGTTTCAAAACGCTATGTTGCGCAATTCGTTTGATAATGTATGGGCCCATTTAGTCTCACAATGTCTGCTAGTGAACTAGAACAGAGCTATCAAATATAACTGTACAAATAGTTATGAAGGAAAATGGGCGGTATGTTAGTGTAGTGGTTATGAGCATGGACTCGTAACTGGAAAATCCCTAGTTCAAGTCCTGCTTATAGCTGCTAAATTTTTTATTCGTTTAAAAAATATTAATGCTAAAGTACGTGC
The DNA here is from genome assembly GCA_011037195.1 of Triatoma infestans. Lineage (NCBI taxonomy): Eukaryota > Metazoa > Arthropoda > Insecta > Hemiptera > Reduviidae > Triatoma > Triatoma infestans. The sequence goes on from JAAEAF010007758.1 coordinate 22,343, forward strand.
ATCCGGCCCCGTCCATGACACCTAATTTGGTAGTTGGGTGTTAAGCCCGCATGAAAAAATAGACATCACTTTACTTACAAAAGAAGTTAGTCAAATTAACAAAAGAACTTATATAGCATGAAGATGGTTAATTACGTATCAATATGTTAATGACCATACTTAAATCTACATAATGCCTCTAGATGGCATTGCAATTATCTTATCATATAAATAAACTTTTCTTTTTTTTACAATAATTGTAAAAATATGCATAGCAGTCAATTATTATTTTAAAAAGTAAATGTGTATATTAAAAATAAAAATAAAAATGCATAAAATTATACGACATTTTAAAGCGATATCGTTTCAAATTTATTACATTTGGATCCAAGAATATTTAATTAAGAACCAATTTCTCTCTGCCCATCATGGTCAAACTTCTTGCCACTAACGCAATGTAATTAGACAGTTTAATATTGGTTGTTATTGAACGGATTTTAGCCTTTTCTTTTTTACTATTTGCTAATCTATTTAGAAAACCAGAATCTTGTCTAAAGTGAATGAATTCAATGTAATATAGTTAAAGAAAACCACTACTGCAATAGTATTAGTAATAATTACTTGTTTTTAGGTTAAGACTCCCCCCCCCCCCCCCTTACAAATAGAACTAAGATCATCAATTACAAAAATAATAACATTGTAAACAAAAAATACATTCTGGTGTGAACAGTCACACTACTAATTTTTACGATGTTTTATTATATCATTATTAATAATAATGATAGCCTTAATTAAGGGCGGGATTAGCTGAGTGAAAGCGCACTGGACTTAGAACTGTAGATTGTAGATTGTCGTAGGGGATTATTGCACTGCGACCTGAGAGATCTATCGAGCCTTCTCCAATGCACAGCCGGCCTCCAAGCAGTGTTCTTTAGCTACAGACAACACTGCCCATCACCGGATAGTGAGTTGTAGAGGCTCCTAGGAAGAAAAAATCTAAGGGCAGCATGCTGGATTCGAACCCGGGTCCGGGACCTCCGCGTTGCTAGTCCAGCGCGCTACCACTGAGCTAATCCCTTCCTTCTCTCTAGGCCTCCGCCAATTAACTAGGGACGGAGACCGTAGTTTGTTTACTGTGTTTGTCCTTGTCTGTAAAGTGTAGAGTGCATGTAAGTAGTTTAAGTGTATTGTGTACTGTTCTGATGAAGTGCATGGAGTACTGGAGGGTCGCTAATCCCCAAGTAACTGCATGCAACAGATACCCTTTGCGGGCAACGCGGAGGTAACGTGTTCGAGCCCAATATACTGCCCTTTGATTTTCTCCTACAGCCTGTACAGCTTTACTGTCCGTTGATGGGCAGTGTTTTCTGTAACTAGAGAACACTACCCGGAGGACGGCAATGCAATGAGAAGGCTCCGGACATCAATGACCTGAGTTGTTGACAAGTCTTCAAGATAATAGAAAGAAAAAACTAACCCAGTTAAGGAAAAGACAACAAAATATGGTCTGAAACCCACACATACACCAAATTGGGTGGACGTTAAGCATGCCTGGAAAAATAGATGTATCATTTCTATTACTACTCCTTGGCGCTACAACCCATTACTGCTGGGTCCTGGCCTGCTCAAGAATCCTACGCCATGATTCTCTATCCCTAGCCGCGATCCACCAATTCCGTCCGTTCAACTGTCTTGCATCATTCACGACCTGATCCAGCCATCTTGTACTGAGTATCATTTACTAAGTAGAAAGCTAAGGATGCTGCTACATCAGAACCCTCCAAAAATAAATTTCCCTAGTGAATGTTTTAAATACGAGTGATAGGCCTTTATGTTCATAATGAGCAAGGGAATTAATAGAAAATAGTTGGCAGCCATTTTTAAAGAAATTTGAGAAAATTTGAAAAAAGACATATGAACTACATGACTGCTAATATAAAATTATACATATATAAAATGACAAATTGACATAAATATATAGATGGAGGTGTAGAAGTGATTACATTGTAGTCCAGAAGTGAGCAAACAATCTGAGAAATTTAAGCACCCATATTTTCTCAGAAACCCCTAAAAAAACCATCCCCCCTCTCCACGAAAATTGTTACAGATGAAAGTGATTGGTTGTGAAAGTGATTGGACATGCGCATAATTTATTATTCCAAGTTTTTTAAGAAAAGACGGAAATATAATCATTTCCGAGAAACTCAAAATAACCAGTTTTGGTCAACCGATTTCCGTCAAATTTGGAATTCTAGCCATGCTTTTAATATACGTAATTGTAACGCAGCCACTGGTGCCCCATCTAGGAGAGAAAGCAGGTACCTCAAGTTCTCCTAGTGGCTGCTGGGAAGCGCTGGCGGCGCGCTCTAGCCCTTTCTAGAACAATCGATGACCTTCTAGACCCTTCTCCACCGGTAAATAGAAGGGTCAACAGAGAGTTTAGAGAGATTCTTGTTTCAAACGAAGTGTGCATTTGTGATAAGTGTATAAAAAGTGAACTGAACTTTTGTTGGTTTAAACTGTGAATTAATTATTATTAAGTGTTGTATTTGTAATTTTTTGTGTTAAACAATAATTAATCAAGTTTAGAGTGTTTTATCTAAACGAACCCAGTTAGAACTAGTTGCAGTAGCTAGTTTAGAGGGAAAAACGTTACAATATATTAATATTATAAAAGTGGCAGAACTATAAATTGTATTGACATAAAACTTCAGAGCAAAAACTAAAAACCACTGTTCTTCCGGAATCTCCCAAAACTTTCCCGGGGAAATGTTTCAAATAAAAGTAAAGCGATTTTCAAGAAAATTGCGAAAAACTAGAAGAAAAAAAAATTGAATAAAGTCACACTTTGTGTTGATGATTTTGCCCGAAACCTTGGTTTCAGATGCGGTAGTGATTAATAAATACTAAGTTTGAACTTCCTTGATTATTCATTTTTGAGGTATCATGGTTCACAAACAAACACTCACTCACAAACTGTGTGGGAAATTCTGAAATCGAGGCAAAGAAACATTCTACGGAGAATTATAAACTCCGAAAGTTTGTTTACATCCTAACTTGTACTTTGATAAGTTGTAACCACAACAATAAGCTTTCATTCTCATGTTTGAATCTATTCGTAGAATTTTGATCACATATAACACTGAATTTATCTTCTCTAAACATGCTATGAGAATGATGTACTTCGGTTAACACATATCCCATACCCCATTGTTCACATTGCATTCTGACAAGTTGAATTGCTGTAAATTGGTTAATTCTGTCATGCATTGCTCTCAGTTTGGAAATTTCAATGTGTTTACTTGAACACATTTGTACTAAAGTGACATAGTTTTGCCAACATCTAGCGGATAACATTTCAAATCTCGTTGATTTATTTTCTATAACATATTAAAATTAATTGCTCCTTAAAATGATTGCTTGAATGATTATCATGTTCTATTTATAATTCTCTATTGTGTCTTTCCTTAGTTATCATAATTTTTACTTTCTCTTACTCCTAGTAAGATGAAGAATTGTAATCGTGTCAAATTTTCGATATCGAGTTTTCACAGGAAATATCCGTTTTAAGGTCCCTCTGAGTCCAGAAAAGTGGGTTTTAGCAAATGGTATGTGGCTGTGTGTGTATGTGAACAGCATAGCTCAAAAATGAAAAACCATAGAAAGTTGAAACTTGATTTATGTAGGGTGGTAAGAATATGAACCTCTTTAGCAGCCTTATATAATCATAATTTCCTTGAATAGAATTACATTTTTTCCCAACGTTCCGACACTCTCAAGTCATTCTCAAGGGAAGATTGTTAATTCATTCAATTGTTAATTTTTACGCAGAGTATCGGAATATATTAATGACACGCAGAGTATCGGAACGCCGGGAAAAAATGTAATTCTATTCAAGAAAATTATATAAGGCTGTTAAAGAGGTTCATATTCTTACCACCCTACATAAATTAATAATTTATTAAACAGCCATAAATTCTAACAACATTCAGTTGAAACTTGATATTCCGTTTACGTATCATCATGGGATCTGACAGTACGTTATCTGTCAAAATTCCTCCGGAAGTACCACTTTACTAGTTGTTTTTTTTACTTTTTTGCCTTTTTCTCAAAAATGGCTTCGACGATTTTTTTTTAACTTGGTATATCAACTGCATATACAACGAGCTACAACTTTTATTTATAACATTTCTTTGGGAAAATTTATTTAAGGGCAGTTATGAGGGAAGAGCGGGGTTAGGTTTTCATTTAAAATGCTATTTCAGTTTATTAGACCATTCTGTCATCTAAATAATGTTGATTAGAATTGAATATGTTGTTGAAATTCCGAGTTTGAAAAAATCGGATAACCGGCAGTGCGTTTACTTTACCACTTTACTATGATTTTTTTTCACTTTTTCGCGATTTTCTCAAAAATTGGCTCGGACGATTTTCTTCAAACTTTTTATATAAATTAAACATACAAAGATCTACAAATTTTATTTAAAACGTTTCACTGGGAAAATTCATTTAAGGGCAATTTTAGGTAAGGGGTGGGGTTATGTTTTTCTCTAAAGTGCTATCATAGTTGTTGATTATACAATTCTATCATCCAAAAAAAAATTAATTAGAAATAAATAGGTGACCGAAATTCCGAACTTCAAGAAAACTGTAAACCGGAAGTGCGCTTTAATTAAACAGTTTTTCAGTTTTTTCGACGAATTTCATTAAATTTGATATACAAACTATAAAATTTGTCTGTTACAATTTTCAGAACAGAAAAGGTACTTCTAATGGTTATGATCAACAACGGATCTCCGGTGAGCGATGGGTCAAATTGCACACGCTGCCAACCTAATTAATCAATATTTTTAGCGCTTATTTAGTAATCATAAAAAAAAAAAATTAAAGTTTTCTTTCGTTAGATATTTTTTATGTAATATTTTGTTGTTTTTTTTAAAGAGTTTGGAATAATTCTTTATTTTCCTCTATTTTTTAAAATCTAAGAATAAGATTTCCCTTTGTTTTCAGCTTATGATATTCTTTTCAGATTTTATGTAGTTTTTTTTTTTTGTTTTTGTTTTTTTATCCAGTAGCAGAGATTTCTTTTGTTACTCCATTATTTTGTTATGTAACTTGTTTCAAAATAATTTCTATAGACATCGTATTCTTTTGTTTTGTATTTTTCTTCATTCCATATTGTCTGGAAAAATAAAAAAAAAAATCTTACAATTAAGACTGTATAACTTAGAATTTCTTATGTAATAGTCAGCAAAGAATGGTATTCTTAAAGGAGGCTAGGTGACTGTTTCTATGCAGCATTTCGGCGACATAATTCTACCTTCCACCATTTCTTATTTTTTATTTTCTCATCAATTTTACTTTCTCTTATCTCCTCTAATTAGAGGAAGTTCTGCGATCGTGCCACTAAATTTTTACCTGAAATAGATGTTCTGGAGTCCGCTGAATATGAAAAAATTTGTTTTTAGCGAATGGTCTGTATAATGGGTTTGAGAAGGAGAGAAATTGAGTTAGATAGATAAATGAACTAGAAGTAAAGTTGAACACTGTATAAAAGATTGCCTGCACTTTACACTTGAAAATATATATAAAATGTTAGTGTGAGATAAAGGAGAAAAGTTGATGACGCATTGTGACTGCTGTATGAACGCTGCTGCAAGATTGTCAGTAGACTCTCCCATAGCTGTATTTAAACAGTTTCTCCCACTCTAGTCTGGCCTAAGTTAGAGAGTGATCCTGTAAAATTTTATGTCTCTCTCTCTCTTTCTGCTATGGATCCCTCTCTTCTCGGATCCTATTATATCTGTATTTGTGTGTGTGTTAGCAAAATAATTCCAAAAACGAAAAGTCACAGGAAGCTTTAAACTTCGTATTCCCCATCAGATACGAAGTTATCAGATAAAATCCGCCGTACGACTTTACTGGATTTTTTTTTTTTTGTTTTTGTTAATTTTTCCTGATTTTCTCAAAGACAGATCCAACGAATTTCTTTAAACTTATTATACTATTTACATATATAATAAAC
>JAAEAF010007759.1:0-30163 GCA_011037195.1 Triatoma infestans
ACTTTACCACTTTACTAAATAATTTTTTCACTTTTTCGCGATTTTTTCGAAAATGACCCCGACGATTTTGCTTGAAACTACCTATATAACCTAAACATACAAAAATCTATAACTTTTATCTAAAACATTTCTCTGGGAAAATTCATTTAAGGGCACTTTTAGGGGAGGGGTAGGGTTACAGCTTCCTCTAAAGTGGTATCATAGTTGATTATACAATTCTGTCATCCAAACAATAATAATTAGAAATAAATAGATGGCCTAAATTCCATGTTTTCAGAAAATTTGTAAGCCGAAGTGCGCTTTTACTGAACAGTTTTTTCAGTTTTCGACGAATTTCGTTAAATTTGGTGCACAAACTATAACATTTGTCAATTATAATTTTGAGAATAGGAGTAAGAGAAAGTTGTGTGAGTGTTTCACACCAGATTTTTTTTTTTTTTTTATAGGGGTAGGTGAAATGTATTTATGTACGCCGTGCCGGACTCCCGGCTAACCCCCCCTCAGCGTGGACCTAGCCTGGATTCGCTGATTCCAGCACTACATCAGGCTACGTCTCTGTTCCATCCCTCTATGGGTTCCTTCTTTCTTGTTCTTCCAAGAAATCTCCCTCGCGTATCTCGCCATAGACTCCAATCAGTCTCGCTGGACAGCATCGTCTCTACCATATTGTCGGAAATAATGCATTATAGGCGACAAATCTAGCAACCTAATTCTACTAGTTCAGTTCAGCTCAAATCAGACCATCAAATTTCAGCAAATGTTTTAAAAAAATGCAGCACAGTACCTTAGGCTTAGCAAACCAAAAACAAATGTTACAAAATCCCCACATGTTTCTGGAATGTTATCTGAAAGTTACAAATATGTCAGTTCTGCTGCTGGGGATAGTTTAGCAGTTGAATTTTGAAATTTCGTTGTAGCATCTCTGTAACGATCTCTTGGCATATTTTCAGAAACCAAAATTTTTAACATCACACCACTCTTTCAGATACATATTATTTAAATCGAAGAATACTTTGGCTAAAATAAGGCTATAAATGTAAAAAATTCATCGCACTAATTTCTCAGTTACGATTTGTGTTTTGAGCATAGCAAAGGCACATGCTATGGTGAGCTACATCATACTGTAGCACAAAAAAAAGTCAGGTACATTTAAAATCCGATCTTAGAGAAGTAGGACAGATCAGAGCCCGCTCTAGGGGCGGGCTTTAGGGACGGGAGACATTTGTCCGGGGCGCCATTTTGGCTGTGTGGGAAATATATTTTTGTGTTAAATACACAAATTTCACTAATAGATTTTTTCGTTCGCTAAACATTTATATTGCTTAGCGTATTTATATTGTTTACGTGTTAAAGCTAAAAATATTTACTTTATTATTGAAAAATTATCTCAGAATCTGTAAAGGACGATGCTTGAACTTGTTTGAACAAGCATATACTGAACAGAATAGCATTCGCACGCAAACAGAGTGCTACTTCTGCTTGTGTTTGAAAATGCATAGACTTGCTTAAAAAAATATATACACTGCTGGTATACACCTAGAATAAAAATGTATTATATTTATTTTTGTTAATTTAATGATGAAAGAAAATGCCAGCAATTATATTTTATCTAAATACAATAATATAAGCGATAACAAATTCATTACAAAGTGTAAATCTTTCCCAAAAATAAATTTCGACTAAACAGCTTTTTCATCAAAGTGACCACCTCTCCACTTAATTACTTCTCTTATAATTCTAGGCATTCTCTCAATCAATTTATAGATTATTTCGAATTCAATATTACTCTACACACTGTACAGTATCTGCCACAGAACATTTGGAGAATTAGGGCACTTGATACGAACTTTTCCAGTTAAAAATCCCACAAAAGCTCCCATCTTTTCCATCTAGCTCATCCCACATCCTCGCATCTAGCTTTTCCATCGAGCTCTCCCTTTTCCATCTAGCTCATCCCACAAAAGTTCATCTGGGTTCAAGAACCGGTATTGCGAGGGCCAGACCATATTGACACATTTTTTTTATCTTCTTTTTCCCTAAGGTATTGTCTACATAAGTTGGAAGTATGTTTAGGGTCACTGGCCTGTTGCATAATGATTTTTTCCCAATCAATCGCTGACGGCAGGATAAGACGTGATTTTCTAAAATGCTTTTATAAATTTCTTTTTTCATTATCCCGTCAATACGGACGAGATCACCTATTCCATAGGCTGAAAAACATCCCCAAACCATGACCTCTCTGCCCTCTCTGTGCATAACGGTGGGTATTATGCATTGTGGCTGTAGTTTTTCTGAGCTGAAAAGTTCCTCCAACCTTTCACTGTGAAGTGTTTGTATTTCAAGCCCACTCGGAACGTTTCTTCTTGTTTGCACCCTTTAATAATTGCAGCGTTGCAACTCTTCGTATTAAGTTCGCTTGACGAAGTCGCCTTTGAACAGTTGAAACAGAAATTGGCCTCGAACTTGTTTTAATAACTTCCCCTCTGATTTTTGGAGCTATAAGTTCTGTTTCTTTTACTTCATAAAATAATGAACTTATCCTCATCTGTGGTTGTTGATTTTGGTTTCCCGGAGCGGTGTGAATCTTCATGATTACCATATTTATTAAACCGTTTGATAGCACGGTGAACACCATTTTTAGAAATTTTAAGTTCAGCCGTTATTTTTCGTTCTGATTTCCCTATTTTATGTAAAGTTCAAATGGCACTTTTGGTAGCAACACTCAGTTCTTTAACTTTGCCCATTTTGTATTAATTCAAAAGAGGAAAAATCAACGTTGCAATAAGATGTACTCGTAAACCGTGAAGATATACTCGTAAACGCAAAAAGCTCGTATACCGTTAAGCACAAGGAGTGAACTAATCACAATTAAATAAAATATAATAAAAAGTAAGTAAATAATGATTTGTTGACAAACAATACAAAGTCCTAATCTATAAACAGATTCAATAATTCGAAAGAAATTATTCTCTGTGAATTACTAACAAATCCAAGAGGTAAATTGTTTCTCAAAGGGCAAAGTGTATATTATGTTAGATTGGATGGGGGAGGGCACGCCTCATTTCACTGCGACCTTCATTGAGAGGTCTATTGTGTATCCCCTGGGTAAGACATCCCTCAGCTTCGCTCTTTTAATCAGGCCTAGCAAAGCTAAAAGTGGCTCCGTCATGAAGCTCGTGGCTTCGGGATTGCTAGTCTCCAGTTGAAGAAACCTTGTCCTCGCCAGGCCTGCACACACACAAAGGACGTGTGCCGCGGTTCCCTCCTCGGCCCTGCAGAAACGGCATAACGCGTTGACTGCTAGTAGTAAATGGTGAATGGGCCTATTCAGCCTGCAATGCCCTGTTAGTAGACCCACTATTATCCTTATATCTCTTCGGCTATGGCTCAGTAGATCCCTCATGAATGTAGGTAAATGTCTTAACAAAGAATTTAGCCTGCCTCTGCCCTGGCGTTCTTTCCCACCATCCTTGATAGAAGGATAGAAGCGTGAATGAGGCTCCTGGGCAACCGCAGAAGCGCTTCGGGCGTATAAAGGTATCCTTCGAGGTATATTATGTTAATAAAATATTTATTTTTAAAGGTGCCATTTAAATGGGGGAGGTATTATGCATAAATCATGTTACTGGAAAATTCTTATTACAATGTAACTTGAAAGAATTTTAGTAAGTAACTAAATTTTTTTACTGATCCCAAACTTCTGATCGGTAGTGTATGTATATGAAGGGGCGGCAATTTGTCTTTTTGTCCGTGGCGACGTAACCGCTAGAGCGAGCGTTGCAACTAGCCATTTGAAGTGCAAAGGCTTAACTTTGCAAACAAATTAAGAACAAAACCAGTTAATTAATTCCATTTGCCAGAATTTACTTTTTGAATTGCAAAGACCGCAAAATCCATCAGACAATGCGAATTTACTGAATTTTTTTTCTTCACTTTTTCGTGATTTTCTTGAAATTGGTTGCAACGATTTTCTTTAAATGTTGAATTCTATCTATAATTATAAATTCTTATACTTTTATTTAACACATTTTTCTGAAGGAACAATAGCAATATGCTTTTCTCTAAAGTATCACTAAAATAACTGATTAGCAATATGCTTTTCTCTAAAGTACTACCAAAATAACTGATGACTGATGAAGTCCCGAAAATAAAACTTTTGAGACAAACAAATAATGCGAAAAATAAGATTCAAATAAACGTTGTACAAGAAAAAAATTATGTTCCTAATCAAAATGATGCTCTGTTGACAAAGTCGGCGTTTTCCCTCATAGTCTAGATTTGACATCCCTAAATTTATTTAGTCTACTGCCGCGATTTAGGAAAAAGAAATCTGGTATAAAACAATCACCCTTCATTCCTTTATTGTATAATTCATTTGCAAATAAACGGTTAGTGGACATGTATTACAGATAAATAAAGGAGGTGAGGATTATACTATTTACCTAAATAAGATTGCATTGTATGATAGCAAGCTCTCTATCAGTCTAGTAGCAATGCTTGGACGGCTATTTGCAGGACAAAACTCTCGGAATAGAACACCCTTCACAATTATTTGGAAGAATATTTTAAATCTGTATTAAATACAATAAATACATGTAACTTAATGAGAGAGAAAATAACATAATTTTAGAGTCACAATTAGCCCCCTTTAACAAATAACTGAATCATTAATAAAAGACACAAAAAACGATAGAGTTAAGGAACAAATAAAAATTTTTCTTTTTTCTAACTGCTATAAGAATGTAATTGTTGTAGATGAAGTTTATACTAAAAAATTAGGACTGTATTCTTATAAAACAAACAAAAAAAAAAATCAAATTTTACATTTTAGTTGAATAAAAAAAAAAAGAAAAATAGTTCAAAACGCATAAAATTAAGTTTCTGAATACACCGCCAGGTACCAGCACTTACTTAATCTTGAATTTGTTGTAGTTCAAATAATTGCCGCTAGATAGCATAAGCTTCTAGATATACAGAATTGTAGTTCCAAAATTCGCCACCCGATCACAGCGCCATCCTATGATGTAAACAATTTTTCAGTTTAAAATGCGTCTTTGTGAAGGAAAATCGTCAAAGTAGCGACACCTAGTGACAAACTATATAACCATAAATAAAATTGATTTCCCAGTAGGTGTTGTTATCTGGTGGCCATGTTTATAACTACAAATGTACTTATTTTAATTAGTTACTTTATTAATTAGAAAACAAAAAAATCTGGCGTGGAACACACACAAAAACTTTCTCTTACTCCAGTTTTCAAAATTTTAATCGACAAACTTTATAGTTAGTATACCAAATTTAATAAAATTAGTCGGTATTTTTTTGGAAAAAATTACAAAAACTGAAAAAATTACTTAGATGTACATTATAATTGGAAAAAAAGGGTACGCTTCATTTTTAAACTAGAAATAAATAAATATAATTTTATAATTATAATATTAATAAAATTCAAATATTTATTTATCTTTTTTTTAGATTATATTTCTTTTGCAAGCTATTAAGATAATTCTTGACATATTATTTGCCAAGATATTTTTCTGGAATAATGCTTGATATGATATTTTTTCTTCCTTTCTTTCTCATGAAAGGGTTCAGATTATTTACATTTGTTTTTCAGCCAGAAGCTATAGGGGGCTGCGAATATTAATATTATCGTATGTAATAACTTAGATACAATGTTAAAATGAGAAATTTGTCTATTGAAGGATAGACTCAAATAGCAATTCATCCTATATAATCATTATTTATATAAGCATTTATATGTAACTACCAACATACAGTTCAAGAACTTTTATGTAAATCTTGTCAATAAAATTTACGGGCTATCATTCATTTGTTGGTATTTGATTGAATATTGTATTTGATATATTTTTGAAAGCAGCTTCAAAATCTCTTGGCTGGTCCACTTGCTTGAAACATTTCTTGAGAAATTTCATTCAGTATTTATTTATTTATTGCCTAAATAAACCATACATTTCTATGGCAAGAGATTGACCTCTGCTGAAAGCTAAACAAAAAATACAAACGTTACAAGATGATACATTACAGCTTAATCTTCAGAGTAATAAAATAATAATAAATACTTGATTATTAAAGTAGATTAATAACAATGATTTAAATAGACTTTATTCATTTATATAAATTATTTTAGGGAAGGAGTTTGAGGGATCTCCTCGTAGGTATTAAAAATACCTTTACAAACCTATGTATCTTTCCTCCAAAGCCTCAGAGATAAAATAAAATAAGTGGTTTAACTTTTCTTTATTTTCTATATCTAGTAAGTTAGCAAAAACATAAGAACTGTGTGAAGGTAAATACTATTTAACAACTTCCTTCTCAAACATTTATAATAAGGGCATTCCAAAATAAAGTGCATAATGTTATCATTTTTGCCCACCGCACAAGTAAAGCAACTCTTTTAGAATCAAATAAGAGATTTTTTTTTATATTTTAGACTATGTAAACTTAAAGGTTTTCATTAATTCTTTGTCTTATTATTTTTTATTTGATTTAAATAAATCAATGAATGCTAAAAGTAACTTAAAACATCAGAAACTTTATATAGGCTTCTTTTTTAAAATTTTAACTATGCTTGTGAGGTTGGAACAATTGAAAAAACAATTCTCTTACCGTTGTAAGAGAGTTCAATAAGGTATTTAAGATACAAATACTTGGTTCTTGGAGTATAAGAAGGTACATAACTATCCTGTTTTTCTTTCAACTTCAAAGTAATTGCAACGTTCAATGAATGCGTACAAGGTCAATGCACTTGCGCTGACCTTTAGGAAAAAATTCCCATTTAATGTTACTTCTTATTTGTAAGCCACTTTTACTCCTATTATATTCAATATTCTGTAAACCTACGCTATTATTCATTTTGCAATTTACATAATTAAAAATGCCCTTTAACATGGGTCTTAGTAAAGACATTAATGTGAAAAAGATTCTAACGCTGAAGAAAATGACATACCGATTAAAATTTCAAAGAATAATAATTCAAACAATTATTTAAAACTGCATGCATAATCTCAGTTGCGGGCATAAATTTAAATATTCTTGAATTGACAATATAATTTTTTTCCCATTAAAATCTGAGTTGATATTGATAATCATTAATCCAAAAATTAATAAGGTAGAATTATTAGATGGATTTTTGTCTTAAACAGCATGCATACTTGAAACTATAGCTGGAGGAAAAAAGGGACACCAAGCTTCCGACAAGTTCACTGTAAGAAATAAGTACGATAAATTCACTAGAATTAACTTTTACCACTACAATCTGTTATCAAGATACATCCTGATGATGGGCATATACCCGAAACCCCACAAAATAAGGCAGGCTAGCACCGGAAACAATCTCTGATGATATTTTGTAGCATTGGGCCACATTTAAGTTTTGGATCTTGGAATATGAGGAGGTAATCATTTGTTCGATTACCATCGATGCAAGTGGCATTTGGCATGTTTTCCTTTCATGCTTTTGCGAAGGAAAATGTGAAATGCCTTTAGGGAAATCAGTGGTGTTTATTTTATTCTATGTAATAATAGCTCAAGATGGGTTCTTATCTGCATTGAAATCAAATTGTATTGAAATACATAGATACGCAAAAGTACTTGATATAAGAGTTAACCAAATACATACATATATATACTACTACTTAGTTATAAGCCTCCACTCTGATGACCAATGAGCTGTCGCTTTGTAAAATATAAAGTACTAAAAAAAAAACAGATATATGAGCAGAGGAGGCTGTAAGCGTTTCAATGAATACATTCAGTTTCAATGAGCTTGCGCCGACCATTAGGAGAAAACAAAAATTATTTTCAATAGGGTCGCTTTAATGTTGTAGGCAAATATTATTAATTTAACTAATTATTAATGGGACGTAAATAAATAATACAACTATTTACATTATATATTTACACTTTTATTTTAAATTGATACACAAATCAACAGATGTTCAACAATTCATTACAATTTTATAGCGTGAACTTATTTGGTTCTGCATAATCATAATAAATCGAAATTTTTATTCGATGTTCTTTGGTAAATTGTCATTATCATTCACAATTACTGTTGGAACATTTTCTTCTACCTCCGATCTGTTTTCTTGCGTGGGAGGTTCATTTTCTAATTGTGATACAATATAAACTAAATTTATGAATGTTGAAGGGTCATTGTCATTTCTTTCTTCTTCTTCTTCTTCTTCTTCCTCTTGTAGTTTCGTATTTTGTTGATTCTGTTTACATTCCTGCATAGAAATTTGTCTAGACATAAGAGTTACTTGAGATATCTGTCTAGAAATGGCGGATAATTGTCTAGTTGTGGAAACATCATCTTGCCTGGATGTCTGTCTGGATAAAGTAGCATTGCAAAGACTTGTAGAAAGGGTGTCCACTCGTGAAGTCTGTCTAGATAAGGTACCGTTATAAATTCCACTACACTCCGACACTTGTCGTGATACTGATCTGAAATTTAAAAATCATTTTTTTGTCTTTAATATTTTCCAATAATTCATTGTGTATTTGTTGTTCATTCAAACGATTAATGGACCATGAAAAAAATCTATAACATACTGCTAAAACACTTCAATTAGTGAGTTCTGGGCAAACAGTAACGTTACGCTTTCCCTTAAAGTCCTATTTATTATAATAAATGGTTTTACCACTGACATAATTATACAATGGAAGCATTGATAGAATTTTCCAATTTGAAGAAAATCCGTTAAATGGAAATATGACTTCATAGAATCGTTTTTGAGTTTTTTGGTATTTTCTCGATCTCTATGTTAGGTCAAATATGTGAACTTTGAGTTTAAAGAAAACTGGTCATTTTATTTGCATTAAAATGAGTAGAGAAAGTTGTGTGAGTGTTTCACGCCAGATTTTTTTTCTTATTCAGGGGACCACAAGACATGTACTTATTTCTAGTAAAAACTCAATTTCGGAAATCTGGCACGATCACAATACTTTCTCTTACTAGGAGTAAGAGAAAGTTAAAATCCCATCCGTATAATTATTACACTGAGAGTGTTCGGTTTTATTACTCAATATATTAAACAGTTACATACTTATGGATACAAAACCGACCAAACATATCACAAATTTATTAATCGCATCGCTAACGCCTTTCCAGTGTTACAACCTTCTAAAAATATTGAAGACATAATAATTTCAAACATAAACCTTAGCCTTAGGCTTACATAACATAACCTCCTCATAGCTTACAAACATAACCTCCTTAGCCTAGCCGGCTTACCTTCCTCCAGTCTTCCACAGTTCCTATTGTCCACCTTCTCAGCTCTTATATATTTGTAGATTTGAAATGGAATTGCGTACAAAACTAAATTTATGCAAGTGATGATATCTCTCTTGCAAGCCAGAGGTTTTACATTGTATTTAGCTGTGTGTTAAGTATACGAGCTTAAAAGTGGGAACTATATGCGGTGATGAACTATTATGCTATACAAGAGCTGTTATGTTATACTTCTTCATGAAGGTTTGGTCCAACGATTTAATAAAGTAAAATTTGTAAAACTAGTATGATTTGTATAGATGTATGTAGTCGTTTATAATATGAAGAAAATCAGTTAACAATTATTATCCTACTTCCATTTAAATTAATTTTCAAGAGGGTCATGCTATTTAAAGTCTTCTTTGAAAGTAGTTATTACATTTATTATTATTATTAGACCGGGTTGCTAGGCGGCATGGGACCTAAAAGCCTATATAGCTTTTATCCCCGAGATGCCCCCCATATCATCCCCTTAAATAGTCTCCCCCAGTAGCCTACTGGTCAGTCTGCAATATCCCAGGATATCCTTTAACTCCAACTCGCCCAAACAATCGTGCGAGAGTAATGGGATCATCATTACCATTCAGGACCACTAAATGGTAATGATGATCCCTCCCTAGCCAACTGATCCGCCCTCTCATTGCTCTCTATTCCCGCATGTCCAGGCATCCAATAGAAACGCACCTTACTAGTAGTTATTGCACTATTTAACTTTTCTTTTGAACACATATCTGCTGTTATATCATTTTTAATTTTAACAAAGCTTTGAAAGGGAAGGGAATAGCTAAGTGGTTAGCGTACTGGACTCCGATGCGTAAGACCTGGGTTCGAGTCCAGCTATACTACCCTTAGATTTTTTCTTCCTAGGAGCCTCTACAGCTCACTGTCCGGTGATGGTGACAGTGTTGTCTCTAACGAAAGAACACTATCCGGAGGCTGGCAGTGCACTGAGAAGGCTCCGGGCGCCAATGACCATAGATGTTGACGCGCCTTAAATTAAAAAAAAAGATTTGAATGAAATATTTCTTCTTATATTTACCTAAATTTTGTGGTTTGTAATAGGCGAGAAACATCAGGAGATTGTTGCCCTGTCGCTATCCAGGGGAACATCAATATTGCTGAACCATAAGATGGTGGCGGTGTGACTGGAGCATTAGTTTCCATTACAAAGGAATAACTAGGAGGTATGTCTGTCATCCATATTGCAGTAGGAACCTCAGTCATTTCTGGCTCCTAATGTAATAAGCATTGATTTAGTAATAAATTTTGATAATTGATAAATCAATAATGAAGAATTTTAAAGTAATATTATAATGAGATAATAATATGTATAAAAAATTTGTCGTTATTTTATATAATTGTATTAAAAAACAAATTAAGAGAAAGTCATGCGTGTGTTTCAAACCATATTCTGGTGTGAATATTCACACATCATTCACTTACTCTAAATATACACTTTAATCAAGAAATTTCCTTTAAAACTGCCATGTTTAGATGGGCCGGCCAAAAAAATGATGGTGGTGATTTTAATTATTGTACATAATTATACCTGAATGGCATTATGTGGAGCGCTCTATGACAAAAATAAGAAAGCTTGTGCAAATTTAATTTTAAACTAAACTGAAAGATCTCCTCCAATAAACCCTATAAAATCCTTCTTTTTTTTCTGGAAAATATTCCAAATAAAAGTGATATGTTTCTATCTATCCAACAAGTATTCGAAGTTTAAACAAAATTGTTGGAACCGTTTTTGGGAAAATTATGGAAAAAAAAAAAAAACATTCAGTAAAGTTGATTTCCAGTTGATGAAATATTGCCCGAAATATTTGTCCCTAATGCGAACTTTTCCTTTTTAAAACATTCTGTTAACACACATACAGATCATTCGCTAAAAACAATTTTTTCATAATCAATATATCCCAGAACATGTATTTCCGAAAACTCATTTTGAAAATCTGGCACGATCGTAGTATATTTTCTCTTACCCAGGAGTAAGAGATAGTAAAAAATTATTTATATTATTAAATATTACGTAATTATTAACATTTTTCTTACTGTTGTAACAGGAATATTTAATCGCATGAATAAGTTTTTAAAATTGGGTTTTCACCAAAGTACATTGTTTTGAGACCCTTGAATATGAAATCAAGTCTATATATATATTAAGTCCGTATATATATAAGTCCACAAATTGGAAAGAAGCTCAAAGTTATTATTCCGTTTAGATAAATCCTTTTGTAGTTCTTCGTAATTTTATCAAAAATGGCTCAACGATTTTCTTTATACTACGCAAACGAACTAAATACGTTTGCCTAATACTTTTATTTGAAACATTTTTTTTTCTGAAAAACTAATTTTAGAGTTTTTTATTAGATAAATTATACTTTTTGTTTTCCTCTTAAATTGCTGTTTGAAATTATCGTATAGTTCTGCAGTAAGAATAAATATTAAATTTGTTTTAAAAAAATACCAGTTTTGCAGAAAATCTGTTAACCGGAAGAATAGGGTTGTAGATTGTAGCCGTTTTTTTTTTGAAAACAGCTTCACAATTTTTTCCTAATACTTAAAATATTTTGGTGGTTTGTGAGAGTGCTGAGACGACAGGCTACCTTCATTAGGTTAATGGTAGGAAGTTATATCACAAACCTCGTTCTGGTTATTTGTTGTAGCTGGGTTATCATTTCTTCTGCTCCATCTGATGATAGGTGTATCTCTTGTATAAGCTAACATTGTGAGACATAACATTAGCACAAGGATGAGACTGAGCCAGACATACGGTGAATTGTGTCCTATGGAGATAATTACTACATACCCAGCGGCAATTAAGATGGCCATCAATTTGATTATCCATCCTCCCCACTATGCAATTCAAAATGAATTTGTTAAATTAAATTGAAATTACAAAAAAAAAAAGAAAAAAAAAAAGGAAAACAAAAATTGCTATTTTGTTCATTAATATTTAATGGGTACAAGGTTCGTAAGAATGATGAGATTACTTTTTATGGTGTATGTCATTTCCTTTTTACTTTCTCTAACTTCTAGTATTATTTATTTATTTTTTACAACTGTTCCACCTAATAAGGTGTACAGAGGGAAGTTGACCTGAATTACAAAGAGAATTAAAAAAAACAAACCAATAAAAACAAAAAACAGTACTTTTTTCTTTTCTTTTCATATTGTGGTTATAGAAATAAATCAAATAACAACTTAAAAAAATCTTTCAGTTTAAAGAAATTACAAAAAAATAAACATATTAAATATGATCTTTTAGGTTTTCGCACGTGGTTTGCCTTGATTTTTGTAACGACCCTGAATGCAACATCGGTTTTTAGCAAACCACTGACGCAGTCTCAAATGGAAACCCAAGTGTTTTTCAATAGCAATTAATTTATTTAAATTAGTTGGCTCAGAAAAAGTCAATAGTTTAATAACTTTCTTCTTCATCAGAATCACCATGGTTACAATATTTATTTATAAACTTCTTCCCAATTGTAGAAAATATTGAACATGCAATCGTACAATGTATAATGTCAGCGGGAACATTGGAATGGCATAAATTACATAATATGTTTTCAGAATGAAATTCTAACTTCTTATTTGTATAGATGTAGTTCTTTTTTTATACGCCAGGCGGAGCTGTGCAACAGTCTTTGTTTATTAATGTGAATATTAAAAGAGAGGTAGTATTCTCCAAAACTGAGGCTTCTAAGTGATCTATAAAAAGGATTTATAAGGAAGGAGTATTCAAAACAGCCTCAATATCCCGGCCTACTAAATTATTTTTAAAGATTTCAGTAGATTTTGAAATTTTTCACAACCACTTGCATATATTATCAGCACTTATTGAAATTCAATTCTTAACTGAACTCGGAAACCTAATTAATATTCTTCGCTTAGCTTCACCATTCTCAAATAGCATAATTAGTCGACAGTCTGGCATTTTCAGCAAAAGTGACCACCAATTAACCAATCTTTTAAAAACTAAGTGAATCCTCCCAGAATCCTGGCAGGAATGAATCCTACAGTTACCACACGCACCAATGAGTGAGGACGTGACTACATATAACATTTTTAGATAAATAAATTTTTTTAAGGATAATACTTCTTTTTTTTTTAATAGATATTTTACAATAATAAACTGATCATAATAGTTTAGAAATATTTAAACACACATTTTTAGTTAAATAGTTCAGAAAGAATATTGAAATGTATTGTCCACTTTTGAGCGTGAGTCACTGTAGACTGTATGTATGTCATAAATACTGTTACAAACTTCTAACCTATATTCTGCGTCCTATTTATTTTTATGGACTAACCTTTGCCCCTCTACAGCATGTTAAATTATTTCAACATTAACTCCGGTTATAATCGCAATCGTTACTCTGCAAAAGTTTGGAAAATCTTCTTCAATTATTTCCACCACTTTAAATCCGTTAGAAAGCAGTTGGATATTCGTGTTTTGTCTCAATATGTATGATTGAAACCGTTCGGGGAGGCATCGTTCCGTCCATACCGAAAATGCTGCGAGAATGTGAAAAAAATCAACTTCGAAAGCACAAAAAAGTCATATATTATGAGATCAATATCTCTCTCAAATCCATTTCAAGGATTATTAAATGTGAACTTGGGTTATCTGGTTATAGATGAATGACTAGGCAAAGATTAAAGAGTGATTTAAAAAAAAAAATAGAGTTGCTAGGCCGAAAATATTTGTTAAATATCTCCACAAGAAAATTTTTACCATAGAAGAAAAATGTAATCCTCAAATTGATCGAGTCTATGGGCATAGTTGTTGAGAAACTCAGTAAGTAGTTGGAATGCTGTATTTGTGTTTGCATGTGTTGATGGAGCCTCAACCAATATGAAACCACTCAACTCCATTTTTGCAAAAATGTGAATGTGCGATCGGGGATTTCTCCGTGATGTTCTTTGCTGTAATAGAAGACTGGCTTCGAAGATTGAAAAGGCTTGCATTAAGGGCAAAGGTGGCCAATGGCCAATGAACTGTTTTTTGCATTTTTTACCAAGTATTTGAAATAAAAATTACTAGAAAAAATAAAATGGTTTATTTCAAATCTGAGAATTTTCTTATAATAGTATATGTGTGCATTTATATATATATATATGTGTGTATGTGTGATGTGTATCAAAACTACAAGAAAAACTCCCTGTTTTTCACACAACCTGAAGATTGAGAACCCCCAAACCAATCGGTGAACAGCCTATCAAAAACAATTAATCAGAAATAAAACTTTACAGAATGGGTTTGAGTTTTTCCGAGAAAAATTAAGCTTAGTAAACTCTTATTTTTAGGGATTCTGGGAAAGATAAGACGTTATACCATAACAGTACAATGTACTGTTTATTACCTGATGGCTAACTTTAAACATTAAGAAAAAAATTTCCAACATTTCAGAAAAATTTATTAATGAAAACTATGAGAAATGTTTGAAAAGGAAAATCATTCAAGTATTTCACACCATTATTTCACTGTAATAATAAAGTTACTTACCCTATCCCAGAAATTCTGCATTAATTGTACGGCATGAGTTTTTTTATTCACCTTTATAATTTTTTAATTTAAAACAATAAATTAAAAAATTTAATATAATACTTCACACCATCAGGTCACATGTCTAAATGATTAATAAACTTCAAAATTATTAAATTTGTTTGATAATGTTTTCAAACCGTTAATGGGTTATAAAAAAAAAAGGAAAATTTTTATCAATTAAATCATCCATTATTGTTAGATTTGATAATGTCAAAACCTAATTCTTTGTTGTTTTTTTTTAATTAATTAAGTTGATTTCATTGTTTTAATTATATTTATTTACATGCTTAAATATATATTATCATTCAACAACAATTTTTCGTCATATCTTTTTTATTATATCACATTTTAGATACTAAAGAGATAATAAAAAAGTTTTTTAAGTATCATAACATAATATAATAGTTGGTAATAAGTTTTGTACTTCGAGCATAAGTAATTAGTAAATATCTCACAATTTTTATATATATATATATAAATGTTTTTAATTAACCATTATCTCATGTAATTAAATAACATTAAAAAAAAAATAATAATAAAACTTTGTATTAAAGCTAAGAATTATCAACGATTTCTAAAACTTAATAACTAATAATAATAAAATATATATATATTTTTTTTTTTAATAGCTCATAATCTTTATTTTAAATCTCTTATTTGGTAATTGTTTTTCTTTTTAAATGTTTTTATAGTTTCCGGATAAAACTGGTTTCCTGTGATAAGTTTCTTTTTTAAATAATAACATGTTTGTTAAAATTAGCTTCTTTTTTTTTAATTTTATTTATTATTAATAATCTGTATCTGGATGATAACAAGCGAAATTATATGCTGATATAATTCTATTTTGATCTTGAAAGGGTATAGTGACTCTTTATTTAATTAATGCCATTTTAAATTATTATTTTGCAAGGATAATTTGATTATGAAATTAACATTTAAATATTCTAAACTGACTAATTAATCCAATAAAATCTCAGTCTTACTATTAGTAGGTTTATTATTATTTTTTTTTTTTACATCATGTTAGTATTTTATTATCTTACTTCTTATTGATAATGTCTTACTTTTAATTGCTTTATCAGTCTTATCAGTAAAGAAGGTAAACATAAAAAAAAAAAACCTAATTTCTTTTATATAAATAAGATTGAAAATTTTTAAGATTAAAGATGTAAAGAGTAAAGAATTTAGAATTCTTTTTTTTTTCAATGTGCCTTTAAAATTTCTATCAATTCTGTTTTAATTAATTAAAAATGATGTTTTAAACTGACCATTGAAATGCAACAAGGTGCGTCTTTCAATTTTAGAAACATTGCGACTTTTGACTATGCTTTATGAAAAAAACATTCTCTTTAACTAGGAAGCCATGTTATATATATGACCATTATGTAAGTCTTTACTTTTTATTTCTGCTATTAATCTTACTATTCTGCCTAGGGTATAATCTTCCAGTAGCAACGCATCGGGGATTCTGGGCGTCATCCTTCATTTTTATGCGAAAAATCAAAAATATTGCTCATTATTTTAAATGGTTTTGAAAGAAAAATACATTTAAACTTAGATTTTGCAATTCAAAGAATACCATTCTCTCTCTTCACTCTCTGATTGTCATGGTCGCAAATTTTTGCTTATTCATTACAAATTTCTCTTTTAACATTATTGCTTTCCAAGTCGATAAATTTGTATTGTCCATTTGTTGTTAGAATTTCCAAACAAATAAAAACAATATAGTAATTTATCTTTAATTGGCAAACACCTTCTGCCACCTTTTTTTTTTCATATCTATATTTTCCAGGTTTCACCAACGTCGTTGATAAATATCTGGACATTTTTAGAAAGTATTTTTTTTCTCGGACATTTTTAGCAGTTATAAAATCTGCTCAACACTTCTATTGTTGTTTAACCAAAGAAGGAAACAAGCTCCACTTCATCGTAAACATATTTATGGATGCCGCTGCCGCTGTTCCCAATAATAAATTTACCCAATAGATGGATAAGCTACATGACAGTTTACCACAGTGATATATGCAGGAGGTGGTGGTTCAAGTAATACAACACTTTCATAGCTTGGTGGACGATCAATTAACAGCAGCTGTAGTTCCGCTGAATTGTGTTTTCTTTCAGTTTTCTGTAATGAAATTATAAGCAATAATTAATACAATTTTTTAAAACAGTTGGTTGAATGTTTACAGACTAAAGAATGGACATCTAATTGTTGTCGCTGAGCAGAAATTTCTCTACTATTCAAAACTCTAATTTCTTAAAATACAATAGCGAGATTCAAGGAAGAACTAAGCTTTTTTAAAAGAAATATGAAAACTACCACGACAGTTCCCCTCAAGTAAAATCAATTTTTAATAATAATAATAATTCTATTTATGAGTAGTTAGTTTGAAAAACCCGTTTGAATATTTGAGGAAAGTCTGGAAAGATCTAATGGCTTACTTAAAACTCCAAATTTTGTAACACACAATAACACCTTTGTTTATTATTCTCTGTGGTGTTGAAGTGTCCTCAACTTTTTATTTTCCAAATATATACATAAGTTTTAAATTCGTTATGTTTTGAAGATTATTTAACATTTTTCTTTTTTTGTGCCTTGAAAAAGACAATATATTTGTCGAAACGTTGGCAAGAATTTAAGTTGTTTTTATTTTTTCATTTTATTATTATTTTTTTTTAAAAAAAACGAATCTCACAATCCTTTCCTTTCATATAAGAACGGTCGAGAAGAATCTTCCATTTTGTAATACATTTAATTGTCCTTATACAATAATTAGAACATAATACATAAGTGGAGAACCGTATATTATATGAAAATAATATTTAGAAGGAAAGTCTGAAACTCTCTAAAATAATTTTTTCTCAAAAAAATGTTCGGAAAAATAGTGATAAACCTATAAGATGCTGATTTTGAAGAAAACCAATACAACTAAAAATGTATTCGGTAAAATGGAAATGTGATTAAAGGATTAATTAATTGCCAATGAAAATCCAATTTCGCAAATTTGACACTTTCATAATACTTCCTTCTTCAGCCATGAAAGAAAGTAAAAATAGCAATTACATAATAAATTTAATATGTTATGATATCATGGTAAACAATACATTCTCTTGTGGAACATGCTTCAAAGGATCGAATGTTTCTTCTGTTACCTCGTCCAGATACAAATAAATAGGGTTCTTGCAGTCTGACTGAGAGACTTAGAAAATGCAGCTATTAGAGTGTACAACGTATTAATGTTTGTGTCGAGTCTGCCTGTGTATGCGTTAAACACAAACACACATATCAAACATCAATTACTTCTACAAGATGCTTCAATCAAATCAGTATCATTATCACAATCATATATAACAGGATTTGAACCATTTAAACTGATGATGATCTTAACACGGTAACAACACTCTGGCTAGATGAGCAAAAATGTATATATTTTGTAGTTAATACCTTCGGAAGAAATGGGAACGATAATACCTCTGAACTAACCGGCGCAGAATACCATACGAATAGCAAGAACAACATTAACGCGATTTAAAAATTCCAAAGAATCAAGCGGTCTATATATAGTTAGATATAATAATAATAATAATAGGAATTTGATTTTTATATTTTCTATTTATTGTAACTGTGCTACTGAAATTAAAAGACGGGGAGTCAAAACTCCCAGAGTTTTGTTACCGTGTTAAGATCATCATCAACTCAGACAGCCAAGCGGCATTGCGAGGTCCTGTGGAGGTCAGTTCGAAGCAGGTGTGGAATTGCCTGAGTATACTGATCATTCATTGGTAGGAAAATATTTATACAACCAGGTAGCTGAAATCTTAAATCTTCATATAACTCGGACTGCAGATGCTTCTAATCTTCCTCTGCCCATTGATATAATTAGCAAAATCCATTGCCCAAAATCAAATAATTCAGCGTTTAAGGAACTATGACCTATAATTAAAGAAAAAGTAGAGATATCGGCTAGGTATAAACCACCCTCTTCATATCTGACCTGGTCACTTCAGGACTAAAGCTAAATGTCATTTTCCCCTGTCAGCATTCAGCTATCTCTTCTGGCACTCTTCATTTCTCTATCACCAATCACTCAGAAACTACATTCCGCTATTTCATCAAATATAGATCACTAAAAGCTGCTTCCATTCATTTCCTTACTGCCCACAGCAGTCCTTGTCTATTCTAACAAATCATAAAGACAATTTTCCTGTTATAACCTTTAGAGCCACGGTAGAGATCGTATTATTACATCTGATTATCAACAGCAACGAAATCACTGCAAGTACTCTAATTGTCTTCTAATCGCCATTTTATCAATGTGCCTAAATTATGCCCCATGGTGAAGAGACAACAATAACATTAGATAAGATACTTTGCAACATTTCACCAATATAACTTAACTAGTAATAATGTTTATATGAGATGGTCTGATTAATGTCAGGTAACTACTTCATTTACCTTTCAACAGCATTGCTGATGACATTAATCACACAATTTCTAGTTTTTGCAGCCTCACCTAATCATTTACGTTAACCTATTTTCACCGACCCCTGAGGCTGACGACCCCTTTCATCCATTCCTCTAAATTATGGAATAACTCGAACGAAATATCCTTCCAAATGATAGTTTCTTATAAATCTATCATTATCTTATAAATTATCCGCACAATTCATAGAAGAAACTAGTCAACCAACCATGATCAAAAATACCAGTAAGTTCCATAAACATACCGAACATATACTTCGATCTAAACTATTCCACTATATTTAAATACCCTATTAAACAGCATTTACCGTAACATTTAATTCCAGTTAGCAGAAAGAATAACCCATAATGGAATAACAATTTTGCAGTTTCTCTCTATGAACTTTTGTAAGACATTTTCTTAACGTAGGGAACATTGAAATTAGGCGTTACGTACCCTATCTGACAAACTATCAAGAGATTTAATCAGCAACTTGATAAGAGCAATCTTCAAGCAATTAGAAAGGAAGGGTTTAAGGGAGCACTCCCTTGGAAATTTACCGTTCATTAAAGAAGAATTAATAAACCTGATTTATAATTCCAGAAACGCTTAACCACTATCCTTCCACCCTAGAAGACATGACAGCTTCATCTCACCAATTACATATTTAATTCCATAATGATCTCAATTATCTAACCAACTTCCCTACAATCTGAACTTAGCAGGCTTATTTTCAGTATGAATTTTTGAAATCTATAACATCTGTAGGAACTATCCATCATCTTCTCGATTATATACTGCATGCACCATTAGCACCCTAAGTGAATGCCGCTTAAGTTGAAAATTCTTCCTGGCTCTTACAACTTTGTGCCTTATCTCGGTATTCTGGACACCATCATGGAAGAAGTCTAGAACCCTCTTTCTTTCTTTGTTCAAAGCCTCTTTAAACCCTTCTGAACGTACATATCCCCTCATCTGTCGTCATAATCACATAATTAGACGCCTACTGTTTATATCAAACCACCAATCAATTATAAAACCTATCTCCAGTCGGCAGGTTTTAAACAAAACTTCCCCCAAGCTCAGCGTGCTTAAAGCTTTTCTATAATCTACCGCAACAAAAAATATCATAGAGGTGTCCCCAGACCGCGAAGATACTCCAATAGAGAGCATACACAAAAGAAATCAAAACAGGCGGCAACCTCTACACGAAATTCCTCAGGGACCTTACTATAGATTGGAATACTAGGCGCCTTATTAAAAATAAGGAGACACCTGGACAAAATTAGATATTCTAATAAACTTGAAGTCTCTCTCACTTCTTAGAGAAATTTCCCAATCGCGTCCATTGCCGAGATTATGATTCCTTTGTGTCCAATAAAATTTCCATATGTACTATAAAGTGTAAGTACTATGTACAATAAAAAAATTATCAAAGTCATTCCAATGTAAATAATGCGAATTATAAAAGGTATCCAATTCTTGTCAATACCGGATTATTGATAAATACAGCATTCCCCAAGGTTCATCACTCTCTTGTTTGTTCGCGCACTAAGACCTAAGAGACCCAAAACCAGATTCTTATAAACATACGGTTCTTGGTTAACAGAACGTCAACTCTTCTACAACTAATCTTAGAACACATACAAAAACACGCATTTATATATATGTACAAATCATTCGCTAAAATTATGTGTTCATATTTAGGGGAACTCAACATATACAAGTGATATGAGTGAAAATTAGTCATGACTCATGATCCTCTTACAGCAGTTAGAGAAGGTAAAAGTACATAAAAATATGGACCACAGTGAACAGGCCGGACGCCTGCCCATTCATGTAGTCAAGAGCCGGACGTACCTTGCATACTGCAAGGCGTTCTACTTGCACGTCTGTGAATAACTGGCTTAAATATGGCTGAGCGAAATTCCATAACTTCATGAAAGAAAACAAATAAAAGAAAGAAAAAAAAGTATTTTTTGAGCAGGTTCTACAATAGATAATTTCAAAAAAATCTGCATTCAAATATTTTTATATAAATTTAAAATTAATGACTAAAAATACTCACCACAACATACCAGCAAAGGGCAACACTCCCGACAAATAGGATTCCTGCAAGTATTAAAACATACTGCCTTGATTCTGCATTAATTGTCCAATCTTCATTTAAAGTAATTATTAGTCCAGCACAGCCTATTAATAATAACATTGCTACTCCAATCAGTACAACTTCACGACAATGCTCCTATAAAAGAGAATGAAAAAAATATTAACTATTTAATATAAATATTTATAGTATTAATATAAAATATTTATTTTTCATAAAAATATCAATTTTTCATCGCTTGATAAATTTTAATATCATCCTTGGATATTTTCAAGGAATTAAGTTCGTTATATCTAAATGGGAGGAAAGTTTTTGGACCAAAAAAATAATAAATTCAAGAAATTTTCTTACATTATTGAATGCTTTGAAATAATTTCTTATATACATATTAATGCAGTATCTTCAATTTCGATTAAACATAAATAGGCTCCCCCCCCCATTCTTTGTGGAAGGCCCATGCGAATATTACATATGAACATTTTTCCAGATTTTTGTGAACTTTTAGTTTTTGTTTTATTATATCGAATTTAATTGTATTAAACTAAAAAAAAAATTAATCCTCTTCGATCGAATATGTTTATAACCTAAATAATTAAAAATGGAAAAGAGTTTCCTATCAGAATGATATTTAATTGGATTAAGTCAATATTTTTTATTTTAAGTAGAATATTTATAGAGGGAATAGCTATAAAGCCAAAATCACTGCGACCTGAAAGATTTATTGTGGCTCCCACAAATATAATGTGTGCGATCGCTAAACCCAAATTCGTGTTGGTGTTGGCAATCGTAGTGTTAGGGCAGTAGCAATGGTAGTCGTAAACAGGATAGAAACACTGAAGTTATGCACTTCTGCAAGGTATTAGTATTAAAACTAAATTTATGAAAATTAATAAGAACTAAAAATAAGTTTATTGATAATGAAAAAGAAAAATAAAACATTAAAAAAAAATGTGTATAAAAAGTGAGTAGTAATTGGAAGGGTAAGAAGGATATGGTTGAGTTTTAAAAGCAAACCTTTGGTTGTTCGAGGTTGAATGCCTAGCAAAATAAAAGTGAAGTTGAATGCCTAGGAACTAAAGAACACTAAACAATTCATAATTTATGAGATCTGTCCAAGTGCAAAAATTAGGAAATAAATAATTTGTCAGAATCAGGGTACTTTCTGTGATAGCCTGCTTCTTTTCTTGGTTTCATCGACCGGTTTCGGGCGTTCGCCCATCATCAGGATGTTTTGTCAAAACAATGGTGATAACATAGACTTGCACACAGCAAATTTAGATGATACACTGGTTCTTAAAGTGCATTGTTGAGACCTAACTAGGTTAAGAGGGGGTCCTCCGATACATGTGTATTGCCATGTTGTTCTTCACTTTTATATATAATTGTATTATTAACATGTAAAGCAGTCAAAATAAATGTTGGTACTTACATATTGAAAAATAACATTGATTAAGTTTCATCGCTGGTACAAAATATTGATTTATTGGCTTTATTACAGAATAGTCAGGTAATTTACTACTTACCGTTAAAATTAAACCATCAAAAAAGGTTTAAATTTAGTATATAAATCTACCGTAATCTTTATCCCTTTCCTAACCTTTATCTCCTTTCTTTTATTGCAGCAAAAAGCAATAGTCATTAAGTGTAATAAAAAAAAAAAAATCATTAACATTAAAGAACAAAACAGGCTGACGAAATTAAATTGAAACGTTGCATAATACTGAACCTGAATTACTAAACTTTTTTATTAGATTTTGTTCTTATAAAAGCGTAGTAATTTTCCCCTTATAATTTTAGAAAACGGTTCCGAGACCAGGATGTCAGAGAGGGTGGATAGTAAAAACCCACAAATTTTTACAATTTCAGTTATATGAAAATTTTAATTAAAGACATCTTATGTCATCAAACACATCCGTCGAACACTATATCTAAACCTTCATGAAACAAAGAAATTTATTTTTTTTTTTTTTTTACAGACAAAAGAAAGCTAAATAGCATTAATTTTTGCAACAAAAATCTAAGCGAACAAATTTACTACTACAGAGATCGGAAAATAAATTAGATGAGCAGTAATTATCTGGAGTGAAAATTTACAAAGCCTTTCTGTTAAAGCAATTCTTGCAGTTGACAGGTCAAATTTTCTATAAAATGTTTGCAATAAAGTAAAAGATTTATATATATTAGGCGTACACCAAGTTTAAGGTAAAATCTTTAGAGCCCTTTTTCAAGAAAGTCCGAAAACTGAAAACCCATTCATAAAATTGCATTTCTAGTTAAGCAATTTTCTTCGAACTTGGGTTTTAATTTTTCTCTATAATTTTAGTAGAACAATAAGGTGTTTTAAAAAGTACTTATGCGTGAAGACAGAAGTCACCGCCCCAATAGAACCACCCAAAAACCAAGATTCAGAGAAATTTTTCAAATAAAAGAAGTAGGTACAGATAGCACCCGAGGCTTAAAGAAATCGTTGCCATCGAGAAATTGGCGAAAAAAGAAAAAAATAAAGTCACACTTGTGGCTATAGGTTTATGGAACCTTCGTATGATTCTCGGGACTAAAATGATCACGAGATATTTTCCATGATCGCCTGCTAGCCATGCCATCGATCGGTTTTGGGCGGTCGCCTATCATCAGTATGTTTTGGTCAAAACAATGTGATAACATAGACTTGTACAGAGCAAGGCTATCACGGAAAATATATCTGATGCTTTCCAGCTCTGCGGAACCAACCACAACGACTAAAATGAATATCAAATTTCAGATTTTGGCAATTGAGACATTTTGTTCATACATTTATACATGATATTCAGAGAATCTAAAAACATGTATTTCCGATAAAAACCCATCCATTGTTGCACTTATAATTATTAATCACGGCCAAACTAATCTAACCTATTATTAATTTATTGATTCCTCGTAAGTTTTTTAAATTATCTTACAGATAAAATGTTCCGTTTCCAGAGATAAGAGAGATTCTCAGCATTCCTTTTGGATATTATCAGGGCTTCCAAATTTTTCGGTTAACCACGAAACCGAATACTTTCTTAAACTTGGTATATTTACTAAAACAGGTTATTTTGTCATTTTTATTTGAAACATTTTTGCAAGAAAATGGTATCTATAGAATTTCTGAAAAATTGTGATTTTTAGGCTTTCCTCTAATTTCAACTATCTTGTAATCATAAAAAGAACCATCATAAAAGGATCCGGCATGAATGTTCAACCATAATCTGAGTCTTGGGACTTGGCTGAATTTTTCTCTTCAGTTTTCCCGATTTTCTCTAAAACGGTTTGAATACTTTTCTTTTAACACGGTACATTAACTCTAATTGACATAATAGGTGTATCACTTTTTCGATTTTTGCGAGGAAAAAGAAACGTGAGTTTACCTCTTTACTGAGTTTTAATGCAATAAATGATTGTACTAACTTGTATAAAGAACGAATGTTTTTTTTTTCTAGTTCTTCAGATGTCTCGAAAATTTCTACTCCTAGCGATTTTCTTGCAATATGGTATACTAATTCACTTACATAAACCTATCATTTTATTTGAATGAGAAAATTTATTTTAACGAGTCCTGTGGGACCTGCCAAGTTCTGCTTCATTTTTAATATGGTGTTCAGTGCGGAAAATACAAGGTAGGTTCCCTATAATATTACTTTACGATTCTTATTTAATCCAAAGCAACTTTGGCCTTGTAAAAAATTCCAACTCTGAATAAAAAATTAGAACCGTGAGAACGCAGGAAGAGGAAACCTAGTATTTCACCCGATTTTTTTTTTTTTTTTTTTTTTTTTGAATTACAGATGGCCTAAGAAATATTTCAATAAAAGGAAGGTTACGTCAGAAATTATTAATTTTTGTTGGCTCGGCTTTTAGTGTCGCTTAAAACAATGCAATCAAGAAGTATGTGCTTGAATTTTAAGTGCAATTATAGAGGAGGTCCTTTTTTTTTCATAATTTTTAGTAAAAAAAAAAAAAACAAATTTTACAATAGTTAATAATTACTTACATATTTAATCGAAAATCTTTTTTCAACTTCTTTCTTCGTAGTTTTTGTCATAATTTTTTACTATTTATTGAACTTTTTTTGTAATTACTTGGATTTCACCCTACTTCAAAACAATCACAATAAATAATTGAATTAAAAAGAAATTATAAAGATATAAAATAGCTTTCTTTAATGCAAAACAGCACTCAGTTGTAGTATATCAAGTTGCCAGTTCAAGAGCAAGATATAGAATAACCTAATATCACAGTCTATATTGTAATCAGATTGATCATTAATACCATTAAATAACTCATACGTTATGTATGAGTGTAATGGTTAAAGCTGTTTTTCGGGGTATCCCCTACTGAACTTTGAACCTTATGTTACCCCTACTCTAAACAATTTTTGTTTATCTATAATTTCTCTTCAATATATTATTATCAAAAGCAACCTTTCTTTAATATATCAGTTGTCTACCTTTTATCATATTTACTCTGACGTCACAATAACACTTGTTCGATACGGGGCTGCGTATGTGAGTTCAATAATATAATTGGTAAATTCTTCCTTAATTATCAATATTTTTCCCCTCCATTATTCCAACCATTAGGTGCACGTATTCAACTATTATTGAATATTCTTATAGAAAAAAAAATATTTGTCTTTCTTTAGTTATCTTTCTTGATAATCCTTAATTTAAATTAATAATAATTACTATAAATACGTCATTAATATAAATATTTCTTTTTCATTTCTTATTTTTGGCAGCCTTTCTTAAAATAACGATAACTGCGTCATTTGTTGACTAATGTGGAATAATTAATACTAAAAATGAAGTGAATGATCTTAGGCTAGTATAAATAAATGAATTGCAAAACAATTTAATTATATCATAATCATTCTACCCGACTTCACAACCATGCTATCTGCTATTGCATGTCCAAAACCAAGCAAAAACCGTTCCCTGATTTTTCTATCGATTGATTTGGCCAATGTAAATGTCGCAACATTCCAGACATTTCAGTTTCGTAAATCCCGTTACTGGCCTCTACTGTCATATAAGTCAGTAGTTTTACTATCTGTGGGGATTTGGTTGCCTAATTTTTTGTTAGTTCTGAATGCTGTTTTGATGCCCATTCTTGAAAAAAGTTTGTGAGTTTGTATATGTGGTTTTCGCTATATGTGAATGTGGTAAATTTGTCTGTTGTTTCTTTGCCGTTCTATTCCGGTGGCGTGTCTTGTTTCTTAGTAGTTTGTTAAGGATATTTGAACTTTAACTTTTGTTATTGGCTATTTTGTAGATTTTTTTGTAATTCTTGTTCATAATTTTGTGGACGTGAGCGGTTTAGTTTTAAGTCTATTCTCAGATGTCTCAACGCAGCTAATTTTTGTTGGGTACGATGGTTGGAACTGTGTGGTATTATTGCATCAGTGGCGTTGGGTTTTCTATATATGCCGTATGCCAGTTTGTTACCGTTTCTTGTGAGTTTTATGTCCAAGATGTTGACGCTGTTGTTGGTTTCTTTTTTATAAGTGAATTTATGGTTTTAGTTTTTAAGGTAATTTAGCAAGTTGACTATGTTTGTATGTCTTTTTCCAGTAAGAAGAAAGAGTCGCCAACGTAATATGCATAAAAAGTTACTACACCGAACTCCTCTTTCAGTTTTTGGTACATAAGTTTCTTCCATGTTTTGTACAATTTGATAGTATTGCAGATGTATCCCATTTCTATACCATCTGCGGTAGAAATTGTTAAATCTGAAGTAGTTCTGTTTAGTTGCGCTTGAATTAAATAAGTTAGTTTGTAAATGAATTATGTAGAGCTTTCTGTTCCAATATGTCCAGTGTGTCTGTGAGGGAATGGAAGTGTAAAGGTTGGTGATGTCGAGGGATATCAAACGTGCTATCTTTAGTCTTTAACTCCCAAATTTGAGTATAAAACTTATCACTCTTATTTGAATCTTTTTGGAAAATAGATTTTCATTTTTTAGATTTTGTTTGATTGTTCTGAGGAATTGTGATTGTTAAGTTTAACTCTATACGGCTAAGTTTTATGAGGGTTAGTCTAGGCGCTGTCTGATATTCAGGTTTGTAGTCACATTTACATATCCCCTTTGTCCTAAGTTGCATTAAATGAAATGTTGGACTCCCAACATCAACCAAGTTTTCAAGAAATCACGAAAAAAACTCAGAAATTTATCATTCGCAATTCACTGATTTTCTTGAAACTCGGAAGTTTAGCAACACGTTTAATGGATTTTTAATGTGGTGTAGCTATTTATACATTTGTTCAAGAAAATGTTGGAGCCTTTTACAGGCAAATCGCAAAAATCTAAAAAAAAAATCCTTAAGTCGTATTTCCGGTTATAACGGATCCTTAAGAGCAAAAGAGTAATTTACATCTCGTAAAAATAATCACTCTCTGATATAATTAAAATAAATAAATATAAAATAAATTTCCTCTAGTTGTTAACATTAATATTACAATAAAACTATTTACAATAACTATATACAGTTTAAAACTAAAATTAATACTAATCATAAAAATAATAGAAATAATAATAACAATTAGCAAAAATTTAATTTCCCCATGAACTTTACAAATAAATAATTATAAAAATAAAATTTAAAACTAAAAAATGTTTTCTTGCTGGTCATGTCAGTAGGTAAGTCGTTCCATAGTTTACCAGTAACATTAAATGAGTCCTGTAAGGTTGTATGTAAAGTCTAGAGTCAACAGTCCTTTTAGTTCGTAAGTCCAGAGCAGCTTTTACCGAAAACTCTCCGCGAGATATTTTGGTGTTTGCAATTTGAGCATCAGATACATAAAATTACCAATAAACTACCTTCTCCTGTACTCAACATTAAGCCAGTTTAAACTGTGAAAATGTGGAGTTATGTGGTCGTCTTTTCTAACATTTAATATAAATCGGATGCAGGAGTTAAGTGTTTTTTGTAATTTTAAATTCAGTTCGGAGGTTAGATCATTATAAACTATACAACAATAATCAAAATACGGAAATATTAATGTACTGATGAGCTGTTTACGGAGAGATATAGGTAGCATGTTTTTATGGAGTGTCAACTGGTACAAGGATTAGTGAACACTTTTGCAAATATTGCTAACCTGGCCCGTTCCATGACAAAGTGTTAGAAATTGTCAATCCCAAACATTTTGCAGTCACAACATATGGTATATTTACATTGTTCACAATAATTTTGGGGATTAAGTCTAAATTAATTGCACCTATATATCTATTACTTCCAATAATCATTGCTTTGGTTTTAGAAATATTAAATGAAATAGAATTAAACTGAGTCCAATTAAGGATAGAATTTACATCAGACTTTACTCTGGCAATACCAGACTCCAATTCAGAGGGCAGATAGTGCAAATATATTTGTGAATCATCCGCATAAAGCATATGTTTACAGTATTTCATTACACTAGGCAGATCATTAATGTATAAACAGAATAAAAGAGGCCCTAAAACAGAACCCTGTGGTACTCCAGAATTAATTGACTCCCAAGAAGATCTTTCCTCATTGCTACCAATGAAGGAGAGAGAATTTGAGAGGAAGGATTTTGGAGAAATAAGCTAGAATATATGCTGAACACTGTATAATGAGAGAATATACACAAACTTTACACGTACAATAAAAATGAGGTAGCGAGAAATATATAGATGAGAAAGACAGTAGAAGGTGGCTGGCTGGTTATTAACTGGTCGCAAACTTATGAAAACTCTGCTCCCTTGCAAGGCTAGCTCGGCTGCATATATATATATATATAAGTCTCCCACTCTAGCCTCGCCTAAGTAGTGAATAACTAACTAGATTTCGATTTTGTGTTTTTCTCTGCACTTTGGATCCTATTACATCGGTTGACAGATTTCCACCGAAATCTTGTCGGATTTTCCAGTGATTTTTCTTTATTAGATAAATCAGTTTTTATTTATATACACATACACAAAACTATTCATTAAAATTATTTTTTTCCATAGAAAAATATAGAGGGTGAATTCAAAACATTTACTTTTTCCAGCGAAAATTCTATTTTAAAAAATTGAATACGTTCATAACACTTCCTCTTATGAGTAATAATAGAAAATAGAAAATATTAATCTGAGGGAAAAATATTTCATATTATTCAAAATATGGTTATGTTCTTGTTATGTTATGTATGCTATAAGGTTATGTTCTTGTGTTATCTTCTTTTATGTATTGAACATAACCTTATAACCAACAAGTGCCAGTGTAACAGAAACATTACGTTGAAGTGATCACTCTACCCGAACTTAGTGAATTTGCTCTGACGATGGATGAAAATCCGAAACCGGTCAGGAAGAAAATAAATATGCATGCTACGACGGATAAAATACCAAATGTTCAAAATATTTCTGAAAAATGATGTATATTTCTTTCATTTTCTAACTGGAATCTTATTTAGAAAATTAATTTTATGGGTTCTATGAAGCTTAGAAGATAGAACTTTTTTTTTGCAAATAATAATTTTATTTTATTGTGTGGTTCCCAAGCCTTTAGAGAATAAAAGGTGATTAAAAGTTTTAGATCTGTTTGGAGAATATTTTGAAAGGACAAAAAAAAAACGTTTTTAATGAAAAAAATATATAATTTATTTAATAAAATAAATTACTTCACAAGGAACGCTTCGATATATTATTAGTAATCAAAATATACATAAAGCTCTAAATACATTTTTTTTTTTTCTTTAAAAACGAAAGTAATTAAA
>JAAEAF010007760.1:0-36702 GCA_011037195.1 Triatoma infestans
TTTAAAAGAGAATGAAGTATTAAGAATAATAAACAAGAAATCACACTGGTTTTTTTTTAATGATATATTCTCTAAGAGAAATTAAGTACTTTGAATATCACAATAATAACTTATAATAAACTCTTATAACTTGATACTGGTATAGGGTATTAGCTCTGATGCTTCCACCTTGATTTCTAGCACAAGTCTGTCTTTAAATATCTCTTCTCTTTGTTTCTTCAATTCCTCCCCTTTGAGGAGAAGGGGTAGTACAATGCCATAATTGTTCTTGACCGTACTAGTAACTGTTTTCTTATACCTGGGCTTGTCCTTTTGCATGGGAATTCAATCTTTTTCTTAATTTTGATTTATTTATAAATTAATATATTTTTATGTTTCTTGCATCCATCACAGCTGATATTCAAGATACCGACTCCTTTGTGCCGCAAGGCGGAGCCCCACCATATTGGCTTAGACACCTACGCGATTACTCAAACCATTATCTTTTTTGAACGATGGATTGACGATGCTGTGGGGAGGAGAGGATAAAGTGATTAGCCATCGACACTCAGGGCCTCCCAGGTCCCCTGACTTAACGTCTTGCGATTATTTTCATATCTGAATGATAAGGTATTCAAACCCCTCCTTATTAAGGGTATTCACAATTTATTGAAGTTAAAGCAACAGATAGGTAGATAGATGCGGTTTACACAATTGTTCGGGCTAGAGTGACATGACCTATCGACTTTCGTGTGACAAAGTGCATCCTATTGAATATCCTTTGATTGTAATAGAAACTCGAAGAGTGGATCTTTCATGTTATATCAGTATGTTTGCAATATATTCATTACAGAACTCACAGGTATTGATTTCTTTTTCATTTTGAATCACGCTATATTAAAACCATTGTAGGTCGTTTTGATACCAGACAAACGTGGGCGAAACATTGTGGTTTATACCAAACCACAAACGCGGTCTCAATCTGGAAACTCAAATGTTTTTCATGAAAATGGCCGCGAAAACCTAAAAGATCATTCATTAACTATTGTTACTAGGATACCTCTTCATTCTTGGCATTCAGTCCAATTTAAAAAAAACGATGCAATTGGAAGGGCTGCGTTTCAACTGAAAAGCCATAGAAAATTATTATGTTCTAGTGTGGCTCCTAAGAGCTATCAAAAATATATCTATACGAATATTAACTACAATTCGAATAGTTATTAACTCATTTCGAATAGTGTCTAACTCGGAAGATTTTAATACCAAAATCTAAATGGGATCTAAAATTGAGAGTCTCACTCGCTACTTAGGCAAGACTAGAGTGGGAGACTCGGTACATATACAGCTGAGCTATCACTAAAGCAGAGAGTCTTTCAACAGTTCATACAGCAGTTAAAACAAATCAGCAATCAACTACTACCCTTCTCTTTACTCACTCTAAATCTCTCACTACCAATTTCTATAAACGTGTAAAGTCCTGGCAGTTTGTGTTACTTTTTCATTAGACAGTATTCAGCATTATTTCCAGTTTATTTATCTTTCAAAACCAATTCCTCTCTTTCTCATATCCACATTATACTTTCCAACAAAATTTTATGATCTTAAACTTCGATTTTCTGTGGCAAACTTCGAATGCAACAGATTGCAAAAATCTTTTAACTACTTGTCTAACCAGGATATCCATTGAGCACATCGAAATATTTCCAGGTAATCCCATGTAAAGCGTCAACGGATTTTTGACTTACCATATAGAGAGATTCAGAGATTATATAATTGAAGTTTCTGTTTTAGAGAAAATGAGTCTAATAGTTTGCGTTGTTTAGGGGCCTGGGATAATCCGTTTGAAACCACAAGCTATTGGTCACAACTTGTTGCTTCTGTCTTACTGTAATAGTGAAAGTAATTCATGTTGCACAATAATTATCTTAATTGAATTCAGAAAAATGGCTAAATTTCGCTAAGTATTTTGAATAAAACTCATAATATTTTTATTAATATGTAAACCAAAAAAAAAGAAAAAAAAAAGCAAAACAATCGACGTTTAAATAATTTGAGTTTATCATTATTCCTATTTTTTGGTTTATTATTATTAGCTTCTTCTGATCAGAAATTTATATTCATATTGATTGTAAATAAAAAAAAAATAATTGCATAAAGTCGTTAGTTTTGGAAAACACGTCTTGTCATTTTTAGTTTACTATAGAAGAATATGTATAAAGAATATTCTTTAGCAATATATATTATATTTTTATCTATTTTATTTTATCAAAATATATATAAATAATAAATTCTCAAGAGAAAACGAGAAAAAAAAACTTTAGACATCAATTCTTTTTCGTTGTTAGACAGAATATCAGCCGAGCAATCAGGCTGAAGTTAAAAAAAAACAAAAAAAAACAAAAAACGAAGATATATCTATTACCCGTTGAGTTAGATTTATTGTGTATCCGATCAGATTATGAGCGCCAATAAAAATGAAGGTTACATCGAGTGAAAAGTATTGGTTGGCTATATAGTATAAAATCCTTTATTATGATATTTAAGAAAATTAATATTGTACTATTATTACCAACAATTAAGTGATAAATATTAAACTGAAAAAAAAAAAAATGGCGACTGTAAAGTTTAGACCTATAATAGTATCTTCAGTTAGTACAAATTTAGAATTTATTTTCAATATTTATAACATGGCAATCTAACTTTTCATTTCTAATTCTTTCTTTTTATATCTGCAGTAATACTACAATAGAAATAAACCAAACTTATTCGATTTATTCACCGTTTATAACTGTAATTAAACTCAGCTGATTGGACAAATTATATTGAGGGCAAGATTTATGTGGTTACGAAAAACAATGCTCATTTCTCTTTCAGATATCTGTCTAATAAGCAAAACTCTTAAAGTGACTGAAATCTGTTTAATTGAACCAACAAGATATTTTTAACTTTATAATTTTATCTAATAGTCCAAATTTTGGGCAAATAAACTGACATTACTATTTCACGAAATGGTGTTGATAGTTTGTTTATAGTATTTTGCCAGAAAAATGTACTAAGTGGTTATAGTTTATTTAGAAAAGGATATGTTTCCTTACCATTATTATTATTCAAAGAAGGGAAGGGCGACCCTACGCTATCCAAAGCCTCCTGGGCCCAGACAAGAGCAAAGCCTCCCTGGGACCCCAAAAGAATAACAACTACCGGGTCTGGAACAAAAGTCCAGGCCCGGGTTTTACCCATCTAAGTTTTACCACAGTCCGAACAAATCGGACCAGAACCTTGAAAGGACATTGCTTAAGCTCTTCTACCGATATCCTATACCGGCAAAACGTCCTCAACCTAATCTCCTCACAGCCCAAGCAATCCGTCATGAGATGTATGTGTGTTTCCTCCTCCGTCTCACAGGCATAAGTCCCATTGTATAGAGATGTCTCCCTAAACCACAATGCCCAGTGAGGAAACCATGAGGAAACCAATCAGATACCTGAGGGAGATCCGTGAATGATACAGGGCCCCCTCACTTAAAGCCCTGCCCGGACCCCCAATGAGCATCTTAGACTGCTGACAACCTACTGTACTCATCCATAAGGATGAATGCTGATAGACTGTCCATGACTGGAAGGCTGACAGACATAAGCCAAAAGACACACCAACAGCAGGCTCGAGACCAATGAAAGGGAGAGAGGCTCCAGATTCGGCAAACCTATCCACCCACGTACCAAAAATTCCCACATACCAGGTATCCAGACTAGAAGCACATCCTTCAGAGAAGAAAGCTATTCCAGTCTTTTAGAACATTCTAACACCAATCTGGAAGTGAGACACATGGCATGGTCGGCTGGGTGGGAAAATACGTGTTTGGGTTGTTAAAGGGCAAATTTTCCTTAATATGGAAACAACACGTGGTGGTCTAATTTTTAAACTCTGTTGTTGGAGGGAGATTTACTTTTCAAAATAAAATATATAAAAATAGATTAAAAATTAAATTAAATAACGATTTAAACTATCATAAATTAAAATTAAGCGATTTTTTTAATTAAGTTTTTATAATTATGCATTCCACTCTTATTTCACCCTTTCATACAACATTCAAATACGTCATCCACGCAAGCATGTATACCCAAATATGGTTTCTTATAATTAAGTTTTTTATTATGCATTCCACTCAACATATTACCTTTTTGCACAACATTCACATACATCATACATCATCCAAATACGCACGCATACTTTTTTTAAAAATATATATATATATATAAAACTATCAGATTTAAAACTAACCTAGAACTAAAATCTGTTTAAGAACTATTTGGTGCATGTATAATGTTTGCACTGGTAATTGCGTTTCTGTTGCTATTGTGGGAAGAATGTTTTGAATAATGGTTCACTGATAAATTTTGTCTGTTCGTTTATTAAGTATTGTGTCTTGTGTTTATATATTTCGAGTTAGTTCTATTATGTCAAGTCGGCGTCCTTTGTGGCCAGAATGTATTAGCTTCATCGTGGTCGTGATGTCATCGGGTTTGGTTTGTTAGTTTAGGTGATCGGCAAATTTGAGTCAACTTTGTTGTACTTGTATGATCTGATATGTTCGGTAAATCGTTCCCTGATTTTTCTGCCTGTCTGCCCCACGTATATGTTGTAACAGTCCGGGCATTTCAACTCGTAAACCCACTGCTGTCATACACGTAGTGAACTCGGCACGAGTGCGGATTTTGTTGCCTAATTTGTTGTTTGTCTGAAAGATGTCTTAATGCCCAGTTTTTTGAAAAAATTTGTGAGTTTGTACGTGTGGCTTCCAATATATGTGAATGTGGCGAATTTGTCTGCTGTTTGTTTGTCAGTCCAATTTCGGTGGCGTGGTTCGTTTTTGAGGAGTTTATTAACGATGTTCGCATTGTACCCATTGTTCTCAGCTATTTTGTAGATTGTCTGCAATTCTTGTACGTGGTTCGTGGGTGTGAGGGGTGTGTATTTAAGTCTGTTCGTCAGATGTCTAAGTGCAGCTAGTTTGTGTTGGGTAGGGTGGTTGGAATTGTATCGGAGGGCATTCACCGGTCGATGACCAAAAAAGAAGCAGACTACCACAGAAAATGTCTCTGGTGCTTTCCAGCTCTGCGGAACCAACCATCACAACAACTATGGAGCCAGTGAGGCTAAGTATCTTAACAATTTTTACAATTTAACATCAAAAATCTATAATATAAAATCCAATATTTATTTTAACAAACAATGTCTCAGTCGCAAGGTTACACCTAAATACGCAACCATCAACATAAAAACTAACACATTCGAGCACGAAAAACAATTATCCAAGCACAGAAAATCTGGATTAAAAACGAAGTACGTACACTTTACCAAAAAAAAACCTAAACAGTCAGCTGAAAGATATAACATTGAACTCGCCAATCGATACCCTAGTTCAATCTTTACTCATTACTACAACCAAATAAGTGACAAACTTACTGAACGAATGTACCGTAAATACAAAACACTAAACAAAAAACTCGACAACCTCCAAAAATCGCAGAACACCCAATACAAAAAACAACAAACCCAAACATTCTACCCATGTACTGTAAACCTCTCAAACATTACGTTTCCACCAACCGAAACAGAACTTCTAGACAAGAGACTCAAATATAATCTCAAGAGCACAAACCTTACCAAGAACATTGAACAACTTGCCGTTGACACTGAACTTGCGATAACTTTACTACCAGGCAGTGAACAGGAACATGCTCGCCCTATCGCTGCAAACATAATAAAAGACATACAAAAACAACAAACGCACAGTAACACAGACGGACAAGAAGAAAGAACTGCCGGTAGAATACGGAAAAAACTCAAAGATAATACCTCATAGTCACAAAACATTAGAATTCATAAACAACAATACATATACACAACTCAAAAAGGACCCAACAAAAAACTTCCAACAACAAGTAAAAACTGCTATAAAAATAACACTAGTAATACCGACCCCGCGAAACCTTCAAATACACTTGTATGAACCCTACAGCACCCATTCTAAATGCACTTCCAAAAGTACACACACCCAATATCCCCATCAGACCCCTCATAAACTTCACAACTGACCAGCATACAAATTGACAGAGCATCTGGTAAAAGCAATAGAAGACGAAGTAAAACCGAACGACATTCACAATATAAGAAACACACAACACCTAATACAATTAACAGAGAATATAAGACTCACTCCAAATTTCCGTTTGTTATCCCTCGATATTACCAACCTATACACTTCCAAACCAATCACGGAATAATGAAACAGAAGTTGAAACGAGAAGAATCCACGCAATTCGTTCACCAACTCACGAAATTAGTACCAACCACAACGACACAAAACTACTTTAGATTTGACAACAAGTTCTATCTCGCTACTGACAGACTGGGAATGGGGCACCCTACATCAGCTATCCTATCGGAAATATTTATACAAAATATGGAAGAAACTTACGTACCAAAACTGAAAGAGGAGATCGGGTTAACATTTTATGCAGGATACGTGGACGATTCCTTCCTCATA
This sequence comes from Triatoma infestans, assembly GCA_011037195.1. Lineage (NCBI taxonomy): Eukaryota > Metazoa > Arthropoda > Insecta > Hemiptera > Reduviidae > Triatoma > Triatoma infestans. Next base: position 6,530 of record JAAEAF010007760.1, read on the forward strand.
TTGGAAAACGACATAGACATAGACAAAATAGTACATTACCTTAACAACATAAACCAGAAAATAAACTTCACGTACGAAAAAGAAACGAACAACACATAAAATTCACAAGAACCGACAATAAACTGGAATTCGGAGTACACAGAAAACCAACTACCTCCGATGCTATCATACCGCACAATTCCAACCACCCTACCCAACACAAACTAGCTGCACTTAGACATCTGACGAACAGACTTAAATACACGCCCCTCACAGCCACGAACCACACACAAGAATTGCAGACAATCTACAACATAGCTGAGAACAATGGGACAATGCGAACATCGTTAATAAAGTCCTCAAAAACGAACCACACCACCGAAATAGGACTGTCACAAAAACAACAGACAAATTCGCCACATTCACATATATTGGAAACCACACGTACAAACTCACAAATTTTTTCAAAAAACTGGGCATTAAGACATCCTTCAGAACAAACAAATTAGGCAACAAAATCCGCACTCTTGCCGAGTTCACTGACGTGTACGACAGCAGTGCGGTTTACGAGTTCAATGAGTCCCGGACTGTGACAACATTTACGTGGGGCAGACAGGCATAAAAATCAGGGAACGATTTACCGAACATATCAGATCATACAAGGACAACAAAGTTGACTCAAATTGCCGATCACCTAAACACAAACCCGATGACATCACGACCACGATGAAACTAATACATTCTGGCCACAAAGGACGACGACTTGACATAATAGAACAACTCGAAATATATAAACACAAGACACAAAACTTAATAAACGAACAGACAAAATTTGTCAGTGAACCATTATTCAAAACATTCTTCCCACAATAGCAACAGAAACGCAATTACCAGTGCAAACATTATACATGCACCAAATAGTTCTTAAACAGATTTTAGTTTTATGTTAGTTTTAAATCTGCTAGTTATATATATATTTGAAAAGCAGTATGCGTGCGTATTTGGATGATGTATGATGTATGTGAATGTTGTGTAAAAAGGGTGAAATAAGAGTGGAATGCATAATTATGAAAACTTAATTATAAGAAACCATATACATCGTGCGTGGATGGCGTATGTGAATGTTGTGTGAAAGGGTGAAATAAGAGTGGAATGCATAATTATGAAAACTTAATTATAAGAAACCATATACATCGTGCGTGGATGGCGTATGTGAATGTTGTGTGAATACATATTGTGTGAAATATTGAGTGGAATGCATAATCATAAAAAACTTAATTTTAAAAATCGCTTAATTTTAATTTATGGTAGTTTAAATCGTTATTTAATTTAATTTGTAATCTATTTTTATATATTATATTTTGAAAAGTAAATCTCCCTCCAACAACAGAGATTAAAAATTAGACCTCCACGTGTTGTTTCCATATTAAGGAAATTTTGCCTTTTAACAACCCAAACACGTGTTTTCCCACCCAGCTGACCCGGTCACTAAACCCATTAACCTAGTTTATGAGTTTAGTTTTAAATACAGTTAAAAACACTAGCCAGTGTGTAAACTGAATTTGCTTTGTGCAAGTCTGGGTTGTCACACTGTCTGGAAAATGCATCCTGAAGGTGGGCGAACGCCCGAAACCGGACGATCACCACAAAATGAAGCAGGCTACCACGGAAAATGTCTCTGACAAAAGTCTTCAACACCCTATCAGAAGGGAAACTTATAATGGGAACCTTTAAAAGCATCTCGCGATAGATGGTAGAATGACCATATCGCTTACCTGCCAGAAACCTGCCTATTTAATTCTTCCTTACCATTAGGTCCATTAAACTTTGTTAAACAAGAACCTCGGTTCGAAGACATGGGAATTTATCATAGCTAGGTATCTCAATAATTTTGAAATCATTTGGTTTAACTCTTCGCTTTTTTCATATTTCATTTGACAAACTTTTTGGAAAACGCCATCAATATATATTTTTTTTATTATTTGTTTATTGTTTTTACTTTCTCTTAATGCTGTAAGAGAATGGATTGAGAGGAAAGAAGAGAAAAAAACGGGCTGTTCTTTCATATGAGTAAGGAGTGTCAGAGAGAAAAATTCAAAAATCCACGGAGCCCTGAACTCGACATAGAACGGATAGAAAAATGTTCCAAATATATGCTCTGTGTAACAATGGTTGATCAATGACTGTCTTAAATAGAAGTTAAAACTCCGTGCTTTTTTTGTATAATGGCTCTTTTGTCATGCAAATGGCAAAGAATAAAAGTGTCACAATTTGTCGCCAAAAATCGAACAGCTTCCTTTACTAAAAGAAAGATTTTGTCTGTCTTAGGATTGACTAACTCTATCAAGTTGAACATTTATTATGCATCTCTCTGTGGTGCTACTGTGTTGGCAGCTCGATAGGAGATGTGGACCCCTCTTGTCACAAAATACCGCAGAGCGGACGAAACCCTAACATCGATTAATGCCCGAATAACAAGATTAAAAAAAAGTTGGTTATGGATTTGTTGGCGGAGAAAGGCTATGAATATCTAACGGAAGATAATAGCGTTTTGAAAAGAATTCGAGGTATGCATGAATATTGGTATAGTGGCAATGATGTTCAGGCAGACATAAAGAAAAAAGAGCCAAAGGGAAAAGTAACAAATGTGTCTACTTCTTCAAAAGCAAATTCAGATACTGATTTGGATAAAGGAAGTTTAGTGTTCCTGGTTTGTGGTTTGGCACGGAGAGCACTATCCTAAAACTTATCGGCGTAATTGATGACCCGAAGAATCTCCCTTCTCCTCTTAAAAGAGACTAATAAAAGATACGATTCTACCCACATCATGGTAGCAGAATTAAATGATTTGTGAAAATGCAAAAGTTAAAATAAAAAATTGGTAGAGCAACTGTGTGGATGTTGTACAGTCTCTTGCTGGAATTTAAGGAAATTATGCGATAGTGACAAATTTCGAAATTCAGTTTTAAAATAAATCGTTTGAGGTCTCCAAAATACATTGAGGTCTGTAAACTATTTCTATTGAATGCTCTACTATTTAAAGCTGACGTAATATGCATAGAACTCTTACAGAGAGTAAAGTGTAATATATCTAGTTTATAAAAATCAGACGTATGTGGATAGGTTTTAAAGTCCCTGGAACTTCTTTAGTTAGAAAAACGGTCCTCTTACTCCTAGTAAGAGGAAGTATTGTAATCTTGTCAAATTTTCAATATCGAGTTTTCACCGGAAATATCCGTTTTGAGGTCCCCTGAGTCCAAAAAAGTGATTTTTAGAAAATTGTCTGTGTGTGTATGTGAACAGCATAGTACAAAAACGAAAAATCGTAAAAAGTTCAAACTTGATATTTCTTTTAGGTATCACTATGGAATCCGACAATAGGTCATATGTCAAAATTCCTCAACCGGAAGTACTACTTTACTGCATTTTTTTTTTTTACTTTCTTGCGATTTTCGCAAAAATGGCTTCGACAATGTTCATCAAATTCAGTATATCAACTACACATACAAAAATCTACAACTTTTATTTAAAACATTTCTCTGGGAAAATTCATTTAAGGATACTTTTCGGGGAGGGGTCGGGTTAGATTTTCCTCCTGAAGTGCTATTTCCGTTTAATAAACAATTCTGTCATCTAAATAGTATTAATTAAAATTACATGTGTTGTTGAAATTCCAAGTTTGAAACACCGGAAGTTTGTTTTTACTGAAATGTATTTTTCAGTTTTTTGGTATTTTCTCGAAAACGACTTCAAAGATTTTGCTTTTAACTAATTATGTGAACTACACATATAAAGAACCTACAACTTTTATTTGAAACATTTCTCCTGGTGAAGTCATTTAAGAGGGGCCTTTTGGGGGGGAGTGGTGGGGTTATATTTTTCTCTAAATGCTATCATAGTTGATTATACAATTCTATCATCCAAACAAAATTAATTAGAAATAAATAAAAGGCCATAATTCCGATTTCAAAAAAATTAGTAGACCGGAAGTGCGCTTTTACTGGACCGTTTTTTCTGTTTTCGACGAATTTCATTAAATTTGGTACACAAACCATAAAATTTGTCAATTATAATTTTGAGAACTGGAGTAAGAGTTGTGTGAGTGTGTAGTGGGAGTTACAGGGGCTGAAATTAATAACTAAATGCTATTACTACCGCACTATAATTAATATATGTACACTTATGATTCTAAGGACTTGACTTAAGGGATTTAGAGACAGGGAGAGAAACTCAATGAGAGACTGAGAGATATAGGCAAGTGGGTGATATTTAGACTGGATCTTTGTCGTTGGCTGATAAAATTTAGAGCAATAATTCAATATTAGTTTACAGTTCTGTACATTATTTATTATTAACTTTTTTTTCATTTATTGGACAAAATTTAATAAATTTATATCTTATTTTCAAATCAAGAAATACTTGATATGTAACAAAATTATTTCTTATAATATGTTTTTATCAGAGAGATTTTCCGTGGTAGCCTGCTTCATTTTGTGGTCATCGACCGGTTTCGGGCGTTCGCCCATCTTCAGGATACGTTTTTTCAGACAGTGTGACAACACAGACTTGTACAGAGCAAACTTTGTTTTCACACTGACTGGTTTAACTGTATTTAAAACTAAACTCTTAAACTAGGTCAAGGGGTATGGTCAGCTGGGTGGGAAAACACGTGTTTGGGTTGTTAAAGGGCAAATTTTCCTTACAATGGACACGACACGTGGGGGTCTAATTTTTAAACTCTGTTGATGGAGGGAGATTTACTTTACAATTACCTAACCAAAATAAAATATAAAATATATAAAATAAATTAAAAATTAAATTAAATAACGATTTAAACTAACATCATTTAAAATTAAGCGATTTTTATATATAGTTTTTTATAACTATGCATTCCACTCATTATTTCACTTTTTCACACAACATTCACATCCTCGCAAGCATGTATACCTAAATATGATTTCTTAAATAATTAAGTTTTTTTATTATGCATTCCACTCAACATATCATCTTTTTTTCCTTTTTTTTTTTTTTAATATATATATATATAACTAGTAAATTTAAGTATATATAAGTAGTCGATTTAAAAATAAACCTGAAACTAAAATCCGTGTAAGAACTATTTGTTGCCTGTGTAATGTTTGCACTGGTTTTGAATCAATGGCTCACTGGAAAATTTTGTCTGTTCGTTTATTATTTGTGATGGTTGGTTCCGCAGAGCTGGAAAGCATCAGAAACATTTTCCGTGGTATCACAACAACAATATCGTTTTTGCTACGCTGTTAGTAATTCTATTTATTCTAAACATTTATCTATCGGGCGTGTACTTACAATAGCGTACTATTGTTCTATCAAGCAACTTTCGGCAAGTAATGGAATGAGAATGTAAGAAGTAAGGTGTATCAATCAATCAATGATATAGTATAGGAGTGTCTATTTTTCAGGGTGACAACTATCAATCAGGTAGAAAGTAAAGAAAGGACAGTAGTGTGGTTTTTCCCAATGTTAAGAGGAAAATTGGGGAGTGATGGACCGCTACCATCACTTCAGGAACAGTTACTGACGGATATTGGGTTTTTGCAAGAGGTACGTGAACCAAGAGGTTAAAAAAGGTTTGGGAAGAGTGGGGAGTGAGGTGCACGTATGATAAGGTAGGTGGTTAGCGTGGAAGTTGGGTGAGTAAGTGATATTGTCTTCTGTGTATATGTATGTGTGGCTTTTTAGACCCAGAGAGAATGTTTAAAAGAATGAGTTGACTCTTGCTTAGGGAGATGGAGACGAGGTGTAACTATGGTTGTAGGAACCTTATCGGGTGTGAGGAAAATTTGCAATGAGGAAAGAATTTATTTAGTTTAGTACAAGTATGTTACAATCTGATTATGTAAATGTGTTAGGATAGAACGAGTGTAGTAAGGAAATCGGGCGTATGACCAGTCCCTCTTCAGGAGAAGTAAGTTCAAAAGGAGTAAGTACAGAAGTGATAAAATTAATTACTGATGAAGGGAAACAAGTGTTTGGCTTGCAATTATGGTATGGACATATTAATCAAGCAATATGGAACCAATATCTAGGAAATTCGCCACGGAGAAGCTGGATTCAAACGTTCCATCACAAAACACCAAGGCATCAATAACGTATTCAAGCGCACGTCAACTACGCAATACACTCTCTGCCACGCCCGAATAGGTTTCAAAAACGTCTATCATCAATCTCTCACCTAGAAGCTTTCTCTAGCGGTAACAGAAAAATCGAATATGTACTGACCACCTGTGGGGCTTACATCACTCACCAACTTTAAAGAGTGTGGGTAAGTCTACAGTTCAACTCTGAAGAGGATAATCAGTCACTATATCAACCATGGTAGGACCATCATAGCCGCTAGTCACACTAGCTCACTACTAGTACACTAGAACAGAAAAGAGTTCTTACTATGGGCAGCAATGCTGCACCATTCTCCATTCAACATGCTTACTCTCGTAACATCTTCGCATTGTCATACGACTCTGTTCTCATTATCTCTTCTTTTATTTCTCAGTAAATCGTTAAATAGTTAAATAATTGTGTATAAGTGCAATGCAGGGAGTTTTCAGTTTCATCATTAATCATCATTTACTGCTAACATTATAAACGACAACTCCATAACTGAAGTTATGAGCTAAAAGGAAGGAAGACTTGCAATAGAAACATTAGCCACGATGCTAACTCGGGAATTTGGTAGATATACGTACACGCGGCCCATCCGTGCCTATTTGGTCAGCCTTCACCCTATAGTAGAATAAAAGTCTCATGGTTTCATCTTACGCAATCTCAAAATTCGAGAGAAACCGCATGCCCATATTAATCTGAAGAAGCATGCACAACAGTCCCTAGTAGTGGTGAAATCCTCGTCAAGCAACAGTATCCCATTGAATCTAGGATCTATTGCTAAATTCCAATTAGGGAAGGACCGTATTAGTCGAGCAACTTTTAAGCATGTAATGGAACCAATACCCAGCGTAATTTGCCTCAGTAAAGCTGGTTTCAATAGTTTTAATCAGGATGGTCTTTAAAAAGATCCTTTAGTCCATTACTATAGTAAGATATCTGGAAAGAAGATCTGTTGAAAGATGTCTTAGTGGCAATGTCAGGCGAGCATTTTTAGGAACAAGGTGCTTAGAATGTTGCATTTTCTGTTGAAAACAAGATTGTATTCAATAGGCTTTTGATTTTTTGTATACTTTATTTCCTGTTAAGTAGATTAATACTGTAATGGGATCCGAATCATTAAAGATTTTTAGGATCCGAAGAGCGGAGAAAAATAGAAATGAATCAAAAATAGTTAGTGACTCCCCACCTCATAGAAGGGACAGAACAACTCATAGAAATAGGACAACAGTATAGTTCAGGACAGTTTACGAGCAGTTAACAACCTGTCAGCAACTTTCTACTTACTACCTTCTCATCACTCAGCCAGTCTGTCTCTATATACATCTCTCGTTACCTAACTTTTATATACTTGTAAAGTCCTTGCAGTTTGTGTGCAAGGCCACATGCTTTGCATTTTAAAGTGTAAATTATACAGTGTTCAGCATATATTCTAGTTTATTTTTCTAAAATCCATTTTCTCTAATTCCCTCTCCTGCTTACATCCATTATAACAGAAAGACATAATATTAAAACAAAAAATAATAATAATAAAGAAAAAATTAAAAACAGATCTTAGATCAGTATCATTAATGAATAATAATATTGTTTAGTAAGCTTGAACAAATTTTTTAAATTCATATTAATAACTAATTATATTATTGATAAATGTTAATAACAGAATACATAACTATACTTTACTATGTATGTACTTTCATTAAAGTTTTCTACTGAATTATTTTCCACGATAAATTTAATCTTTTCATTGATGGTTTTTCCTAATATCTTTGCACTTAAATGACTTCTTAATGACCAGTCATTATTGCCAAAACCAGCATTTACCTTCTTTATCCTATGACTTTATATTTTCTTTTCTTTATATTTCATTCAGCTTATATATAATAATAATAATATACTTTGTAATTTAATCTATATACGTGCTATTTATTACTTTCTACTCAGTCATTTTAGCTCGGATTATCTAAGAACTTACCCGGTTAAGCGTTGAAACCATTAGGATAGCTGAATCCTTTTAGCCTAGGTAAATGTCTCGACACACGATAAATGTGATGCGTCTGTTTAAGAACATTTTTTTTTGTAAGTTATTTTATCTATTATCAGACAATGGAGAATGTTTCATATTATATCTACACCCTCTTCTGTCTGCAAACTTTCGGTGTTTTAACCTTTAACTTTGCTATGTGGAAATTATTTATTAATACTCTGGATCGTTAAAAAAAAAAAAAAAAAAAAAAAAAAAAAAAAAAAAAAAAAAAAAAAAAAAAAAAAAAAAAAAAAAAAAAAAAAAAAAAAAAAAAAAAAAAAAAAAAAAAAAAAAAAAAAAAAAAAAAAAAAAAATCTGGTGTGAAACACTCACTCAAACAACTTTCATTTACTGCCAATTTCGATAAATTATAATTGACAAATTTTATAATTTGTGTACCAAATTTACTGAAATTTGCCGAAAACTGAAAAAAAAACTGTTCAGTAAAAGCGCACTTCCGGATTACCAATTTTCTTGAAACTCGGAACTTTAGCCAGCTATTCATTTCTAATTTATTTTCTTTGGATGGTAGAATTGTATAATCAACTATGATGATAGCACTTTAGAGAAAAATATAACCCCACCCTTCCCCTAAAAGTGCCCTTAAATGAAATTTTCCAGGGAAATGTTTTAAATAAAAGTTGTAGATCTTTGTACGTGTAGTTTATACAGAAAGTTTCAAGAAAATTGTCGTAGCCATGTTTGAGAAAATCGTGAAAAAGTGAAAAAAAAATCATTTAGTAATGTGGGAAAGTAAACGCACTTTCGGTCATCCAAATTTTTTTCAAACTCGGAATTTCAACAACACATTTAATTTTAATTAACATTATTTAGATGATAGAATTGTATAATAAACTAAAATAGCATTTAAAGGAAAACCTAACCCCACTCTTCCCTCAAAAGTGCCCTTAAAAGAATTTTTCCGGAGAAATGTTTCAAATAAAAGTTGTAGCCCTTTGTATGTGGAGTTGATATATCAAGTTTGAAGAAAATCGTTGGAGCCACTTTTGAGAAAATAGCAAAAATGTAAAAAAAAAACAACTAATAAAGTGGTACTTCCAGTTGAGGAATTTTTGACAGATAACGTACTGTCAGATCCCATAGTGATACCTAAACGGAATATCAAGTTTCAACTTTCTATGGTTTTTCATTATTGAGCTATGCTGTTCACATACATACACAGACCATTTGCTAAAAACCATTTTCAGACCTCAAAACGGATATTTCCGGTGAAAACTCGATATTGAAAATTTGACACGATTACAATGCTTCCTCTTTCTAGGAGTAAGAGAAAGTAAAAAGGGAACTAAAAATTAAATGTACTAAGTAGGGGGAAATACGATAATGCAATATATAAACAGATTAAGTCATCAAGTAAATTGCTGAAATATGATTGGTGGCTTAACAATTAAAAAAAACAAAGATGAAGTATCTGGAATAGTTTTCTTCCAGATTAATGAGTGTAATATTTCACTGTAGAGATGTGGATCACAAGGGGGTACAAGGTTGTTCTCTCGCGTTCAATCCATTCAAAACTAATGGATTAAATTTCAATGGAAATAATTATCAGCTTACAATGTTATTACAGTAAATACAATAATTGAGAATAACCGTATTAGGGGACTGTCTTCCCCTATTTAGAAATAAACAAACTGATTTAAGAAAGTTTAAAAGGTTTTCCGAAATGGAAAAATACAATTTTTATGGTTATAAGTTCATATCTCCCACATTCTTTACTTTCTCTGTTAGAATTACACAATAAATTAAGTAAACGTAAATATAGAACATTAATATTTTTAGCAAGCTACATAAAGATGATAGTTTTTACCAAATCAGTATAGATTGCGGTGATTAGTTATATGATGGGAGACCTGTATGACGATTCTCCAGCTAAAGTAACACCAGCTACAGTATATGTTCTCCAGGTAATACCAACACTTGGCGGCTAGTCACTCCACTTAACTCAGCAACAGGTGAATCACTAATATCACTTGTTTCACCTGCTCTTTTGTTTATATGAATTTATTTCTTGGGGCCTACTTATTATGAGAATAAGAAACTATGTTTTCTTCCGTTATGAGTTTTATCCTTCCGCTAATTACAATAATTTTCTAATACAATCTGCAATTTTTTTTTTTTTTTTTGGTATTTCTTTGAATTACTTTTGGCTTAACTGTTTCATTTATGCGAAAAAAACATGTTTTAATTGTGAGGAAATATCTCAGCTTGACGGGTGGTTTTTTTTTTTTTAAGTTTTCAACAATAGACTCTTCCGTTTAAAGTTTTCTAGGTTTTTTTTTCCCTGTCAAGTTTCAAATAGAACATGTAGAGCTGCAATCTCTGACATCAGTTTAAAGACTGGACTTTATAAACCCTATCTTCCCAGAGATTAATACCCCTTGCTCTCTCTCAGTCCTGCCCTATTTATGTCTTCTTTTTTTTTTTGGCAATATCAACATTTTTTGTAAACAACTATTTTCAAGGATGAAATATACACAGAGTGAAATCAGTACCAAAATTTCTCTAGAGCAACCTTGAGAACTCACTGTGATTTATAACTATTTTTACCCAACCATATATTGTTTATATTAGTTTCTCAAATACAATGTAGTTTTATGCTGTCCATTTTTACTTTTATTGTAAAATGTTTAAAATATTAATAATGTTTATAATTAAGTTTATCCCTAGCATAGCAATAATCGCAAATTCATATTTTATATCTATTATAATCTGTATTTTAAACGGCTTTCGTAACCTACTATGAATTGAATAATAATATAGTATCGGGTATCAGGAAAGTTACATTTTGTTTATCAGCTATCGTTAGTGTTTGTATCTTGAATATGGCCTGTAATGGGGATCCGAATAATAATAATAATAATAATAATAATAATAATAATAATCTTTATTTATCTTCATTTCTACATTCACTTGTATGAACAAGACATGTCAATACATTAAACAATCTAACAACTTTTTCACAAAGCAAGTCTATGTAAGAAAATCATCCAAATCATATATTACTCTATCCAGGAGCATAGTTTTTAGTTTAGATTTAAACAATTTCATTGTTGGTGCAAGATGAAATTTCATTTGGAAGTGCATTCAATATTTTCCTTCCCATAAATAAATAAGAAGATGTGAAAAATGAGTGGTTTGCTTGAGGAAAAAGGAAAGTGGTCACGGTTCCTAGTATTATATTTATGGTTGAAGGTGTTGTAATTATTTCTAATTTTGTAGAGCCATGAACAGATGGAAAAGATGTAAAGAGCTGGAATCGTGAGGATTTTATTATTTTTAAAATGCAACCTGCAGCTTTCGTTGGGTCTTGCTTTAAACATAGCACGAATAGCTCTTTTTTGGATGCGGAAAATTCTTGATGTACATGGGCTGTTTCCCCAAAACATTATCCCATAGGAAGCCGTTGATTGGAATTTTCCAAAATATACTACTTTCAATGCCTCGAGATTGAGGATTAAAGTTAATTTTTTTCGAGAGATATACTATGCTCGAAAGTTTAGGAGCCAGTGAATCTATATGTTCTTTCCAGGGCAGATCTACAGAAATGTGGAGTCCAAGAAATTTTGTGGAAGGTGGGAAGATTATGCTGCCACATTTAGTCTTAACTAAAGGAGAGTACTGTTTTCCACCTGGAACAACTGAGTAGCACAGACCAACCGTTTTGGAATTATTAATTTTAATGCATTTGTCTTTGGCCCATCTAAATATCATTGAATCATTAAAGATTCATAGGATCCGAAGAGCGAAGAATCAGACATTAGTTGAATCAAACATTAGTTACTTCCCACCAAGGCCAGACGAGGGAGGGAGAATTCTATTTATATATATATATATAGCTACAGAAGAACAGTTCAGGACAGTTTTACAACCGTCTTCCACACAGTCAGCAAACACTCTACCTCGCTCGCTAAACATCTATCAACAATGTCATTTCCTTGCAATGTTTCTATTACATTGCACAGTGTTCAGCACAACTCTAGTTTATTTCTTCTTCATCATTCCTAAATTCATTTTCTCCATTTCTCTCTCCTACTCACATCCATTATTATTATTATTATTATTTGGACTGGCTGAGTAATTATAAAGTAAGTAGATTGTTGTTTGCTGACTGGTGTGGAAGACTGTTGTAAAACTGTCTGAACTGTTCTTCTGTAGCTCTATATATGTGAATAGAATTCTCCCTCCTTAATCTGGCCTAGATGGGGAGTAACTAATGTTTGATTCAACTAATGTCTGATTCTTCGCTCTTCGGATACTATGAATTTTTAATGATTCGGATCCCCATTATATGGCCAAAGTCCATTCTTCTTCTTCCATTGTGGTCCAGATAACCCAAAAGGTTGGACACCCCTGATCTAGACCAGGGGTGGCCAACCCGCGACCCTCGGGCCGCATACGGCCCGCCTTGAACATTTTTCGGCCCGCGAGATTCATCACACTTTTACAAAATATATTTTTTTATAATGGCCAAAGTAGTGAAAACAAATGTATTAAAAAAGTACATTATTTGTGCATCCATGTATTCAAAAATTAACTGTCGTAATTATGAGAAAAAAATTAACTTTGATTTTAAAATAATATTCTTGCGAATATATGACAGATATTGCCTGTTTTTTTAATTAGTTTACAGTTATGAGTTCGCAGTATAATTACATTATATTCTGCGAACTCATGATGCGCGCGCATTTTTTTCACTCAAAAACAACGTCTATATTGGGTCTAAATATAATGTAGGGATATATAATTTTATATGCGGCCCGCAAAGTTAAGATGCATTTCCAAAGTGGCCCGCAAGATCATTTAAGTTGGTCACCCCTGATCTAGACAACGCTGCTCACCATCAGGCAATGAATTGTTGAGGCTTCTAGGAAGAGAAAATCTAAGGGAAGCATTCCTGGATTCGAACCCTGTACCTCCGCATGGGAGTCCCACGCGCTTCCATTCAGTTAAATCCTTCCCTAATACGATATTAAATACAAATGATATTTAATTCATGTTGCTTTTGTGGGCAACTATTTTTCAAGGATGAAGTATACGATGAATAAAATTAGTACCCAAAATACATTTCATATTTCTGTTTTATAAGACAAAGATAATTTAATACATTGATATCACTCTTCTTTTTTTTTTTTCTCTATTTTCTAGCCATAAATACTGTTTGAATAGGTACGCCTGTCCCGTTGAATATTAAGTTAGGCAAATACATACATTTGCATGTTCAGTTTGGGCGCGTTAGAAGTATGGTTGCTAAATGGAAAGGGTTGTTTACACTAACTTAGCATTCTTTTATTTTACTTTTTGTGGCTCAAGTTTGTAACACAATAACAAAGAAGTTTATTTCTTCAAAATTATTATTGTTTTACTGTTCTCTATTCATGTATACTTTCAATATATATTGTAAAACACTTATTAGAGTTTTTAGCTAACATCTCAGGAATATCGAGTACTGTGAGAAGTCCTTAGGATAGTAATTTAGTCTTCTATGGATGAATGAGTATGTATGTATTTTTTTTTTTGTTGAATGTGAGTAAAACATTTTGTCGGTTCTTCAAATTTAGTATGTTTGTCCTTCCCTCATGGCTTCTGATTAGAATCACCATCAGGAGAACTCGTGTTGTTCTTGGTGAGTATAGCTTGACAGGCTGGTATGAGCGTCAGCTTATATACTGCCTCTCGGTGCGTTAATAAATTAATAATAATAAATATTGTAAAAGATTCGAACGATTAGTGTATAACAACTGTAAGGGGAGGAGCTACAATGTTAGGTAAAAGATAAATGAAGCTGTACTTCTAATACAAGAACTATATACAGGCTTTTCAACACCTTGTAGACGTTGTTCGGTGTATTGGAATCAGATGTCTTGGTATCGGGAGTTGAAGTGATGAGAAGGTGATTGTTAGTTAGAGAGTTTTAGAGAGTTGTTATTCGAAATACGTACTACTGAATTATGAAAATAAATTATATTTTAACAAATAATTTAAAGTGTTTTTAAATAGATAAACTAAGTTGCACAATTGTAAATGAATATAAGAATTATGAAATGATTAATAAATATTAAAGAAATAGTGTTTAAAACCTTGAGTAGGGACACGCTCGCGATGTTTGAAACTTAACTGACGTGAACTGCTGTCTAACTGACTGATAATGTGTAACTGATTTGTACGACTGATCTGTACTGATGGAGTACTGATCTGGCACTTAACTCATGTGTAACTGATCCCCTCCTCCAATGGAGCGACGTTTATGTTTGCATCACTCACACATTGGCTGATGTGTAAGTACGTGCCACACTAAGACATCTCTCGAACTATATTGACATCGGTAGTTAACAAAGGCTGTTTTTGGCCGGGGTGGCGATGCTTGTTAACAGATGGTGGCAGGTGGCCTCTTGAGTGTACATTGACCCTTGTATGAAAGGAATACAGGCCAGGTGTTGCGGCGGTTCCCTTGACTGTATATTGACCCCTGTTTGAAAGGGTTTTGCCGGCGGTTCTTTTACCTGTGTATTGACCCCTGTTGGAAAGGGTTTTACCGCGGTTCTTGACCTGCAGATAGCGGCTGGCTGGAACCACTAGTTATAATTGTTAGATTTATTTATTATTTAAAAATTATATCTTCTTTCTTCTTGCCATCACTTCACATTCGGCATATTCACGTATACTTGGTCAGCAATTATAGTATGTAATTCTGATTAGAAATATTGCAACAGTCTCCATTTTCTGGTCATTATATACTATATAGTAAGAATGCACGATTTTGGAGATCTGTATGTTATTATTTGTTCTGCAAATACACTTTATCAAATAAAAGTTTCCTTTATCGCTTTTGTATCCTACTTGTTATGGACGCTTATAGGGACTTGGATTGGAGGAGAGCCTTTGATTTTATGATATATCTTCATCTTCTTGAAGATTTCATTTTTGAATATGCTATACTAAAGATTATCAATGAGGCTTCGCCGTTTTTTTTGCTTTCGCTTTAGATTACAAATCTAATGCTAATAAATTTAATATTGACGTCACGGTTTTTTTTCCTCTCCCGACCAACTTGCCTTTAAATTGGACATGGCATATTTAGCCTGATTGATATTTTAGAGAGCATAAATTGAGCGAGATACAAATGGTTATACCATATCTCTTCCCTCCTTGGTACCGTTTCCCGTATTCCCTTTAAACATCAGGTACCACAAGAAAAAAATTAACTGAGATACTAGAAAAAAGACGAGCATTCAGATAAACAAAATTTTATATTTTTGGCCAATGAATTATAAGGGTGATCCCGGTTCCAATAGAAGTAGTTATATGTGTAAATATCTAGTTCAACCAAGAAATGTTCAGATGATACCTGCGTCGGAACAGACATAAAATTTATATTTTTGTCTTGATCTTGAAATGGTATAAAACACACACACACAAAAAAAAAACAAACAAAAAAACATAAAATTACCAAACTACAGACAGAATTTACTGTTTTATTTATAGAAATTACATTCATTTATTACTTTATTAACTGACTAGTGATGGCCATCATTGGATGACCATCATTCACAACTATCACGTCATTTGTATATTTGTTCATACATCACTTATACTTGTTGTTTCTTATAGTACAGTTGTAAATATTAAAAAAATCTATATATATAAAAATTCAGCATCAGTATGTTTTTGGCCGCAAAACTCGAAAAGTATCGATGGATTGACTTGAAATTTTTACACAACGTTGCATTTCTATAAAAGAGTGTTTATATATACTTTTTACTCCGAAGTTCCCCCGGAAACGGGAAATTTCGAGCGTTTCGCGAGGTTGGCAGAAATAGATAGACTCTGACGCGTTGCGATGGTGGCGCGTTCTGTGAACCTTTTTCTCAACTACTTATAAGTACCTCTATTCGGAAGTTCCCACGGAAATTGGAAATTCCGAGCGTTTCGTGAGGAATAGACAGATGCAGACGCGTTGCGATCGTGGCGCTCTCTCTGAACCTCTTTCTCAACTACTTATAAGTACCTCTCACCGTCACCGGTCTGTGGAAGTACCCCATACCTGTCTCGCGCAGTATTAATAGACAAGGTATTCCAAAGCATTTAAACAAATTATTAAAATCACGCATGGTTAAGCGGAAGAGCCATCCTCCCGGCTAAAAATGTCGACGTACTGGATATGAACAACATCATTCTAAACAGAATCGCAGGTGAAACAGTGGCATACAAATCCATCGACACTCCGTGATGGATCAAAATGAAATTGTGAATTTTCCAACGGAATTTCTTAATTCACTCGATGTTCCAGGATTGCCGCCACATATTCTAAATTTGAGTGCCAGTTATATTACTCCGAAACATCAATCAGCCAAAATTATGCAATGGTACACAACAGTAGTTAAATAATTGATGAATAATTTAATAAAAGCAACAATTGTCGTTGGACCTCATAAAGGTGAAGAATACTATTTCCACAATACCACTCATACCGACAGATAGCGTTCAAGTTCAAACGACTTCAATTTCCAATACGCCTTGCGTTCGCTATGACTATCAATAAAGCATAAGGATAATCTTTGCAAGTGTGCGGTTTGAATTAAGAAAACGAATGCTTCTCTCTTGGCAATTATTTGTCGCATGCTCCAGAGTCGGTAAACCATCTGATCTTTATATTTATGCAGAAAACGGACTGACAAAAATGTAGTCCATTCACTAGCTTTACAACAAAAAAAGACTTTCAGTTAAAAACATTTTTTCTTTCTTTCCTTTCAGTTCCCAGCAACGCAATGAAGGGTATTAAATTGAATGATGTGTTTTTTTGCTGAATCTATGTTAACTATAATACTTCTATTTACTTCCCTAATAATTAAAATCAGTCTGAGCCACAGCGAAGCGTGGCCGGGCTTAGCTAGTATTTAATAAACATTTACTTTTGTTCCTTCTAGAACAGTTGTAAATATTAAAAAAAAAAAAAATTAAAAAAAAAAAACTTTTATTAACTTCATGTTTTAATATTTTATATGGCAGTGGCTATGAAGACAAATTCACTGCGACCTGAATAATATTTTTTGGCTATCTTAGATGTCAGTGCTTGAACTCATAACGTTCGTGATTATACGTGTTGGTGAGCTAGAGTTTGCCTGTGAGTTGACTAAAGCTAAGTAGTTGCCTAACATCAACTCCATTTGCAGTGCCTTTGTGTTTTGTTAAGTTAAGTCGTTATTTTGATTATTTATTTTGTTATTTTTTAGTTTTTATTTAATTGCACATTGTTTTTCTATTTGAAATAAATTGCATAATGAAAAGAAATGCTAATGATCTGTAATCATAGTAAAAAGGGCGCACTTGATGCTAGCTCTGTGGAAAGCATTAGCGAGCCGTGTCTTACAAGGAAATTCTCAATTTTAGTCGATCAAAAAAAAAAAAAAAAAAAATGTCCACATTACGTGCATTGTTCAACCGTATACAAGTTTTTTCATAATTCTATGATGACACCACGGACTTGCGCTGTTATAGATGTTAAGAGTGCTTACCTGAGGATTCCAGCCTAAAATAATGCCCACAATATGGTGAATTTAAATCTAAAGAAAACAAAAGGTTATCCCAAAATCTTAAAGGAATAAAGAATAATTTAGAGTTGTTGTGAATTATCTCCAATGCTACACGGACGGTTCCAGGATGGATGGTAGGTAGCTGCCGTCTATTTTGAGACGGGAGACCATTTGGTAGCGCCTCTTGGTGAGTGGGCCACCGTTTTCCAGGCTGAGGTTTATGCAATTCTTTGCTGTATTTTGGATGAGAGGGTGCGTAACACTAATTTAAAAGGTGTTTGTATCTGCTCGGACAGCCAGGCTGCGTTGAAGGCGCTTAATTCATGTGTCTTCACTTCCAGATTGGTGTTGGAATGTTCTAAAAGACTGGAAGATCTTTCTTCATTGAAGGATGTGCTTCTGGTCTGGGTTCCAGGTCATATGGGAATCTTTGGGAATGAGGAGGTGAATAGGTTTGCCAAATTAGGCGCCTCTCTCCCTTTCATTGGTCCAGAGCCTGCTGTTGGTGTGTCTTCTGGCACATGTTTATCAGGCTTTCAGACGTGGATGACCTCACAGCACTCATCCTTATGGATGAGTGCAGTGGGTTGTCGGCAGTTTAAGATGCTCATTGGGGGTCCGGACGGAGCTTTGAGTAGCAGGGTCCGATGTCTTTCACGGACCTCTCTCAGGCATCTGGTTGGATTCCTCACTGGGCATTGTGGTTTAAGGAGACATCTCTATACAATGGGACTCTGCCTGACCCCTTTTGTAGAGTTTGTGAGACGGAGGAGGAAACACCCATGCATCTGATGACGGATTGTTTGGGCTATGAGGAGATTAGGTTTAGGACCTTTGGCCGGAATAGGATATCGGTAGAGGATCTTAGGCTGTATCCTTTTAAGGTTTTGGTCCGATTCGTTCGGTCTGTGGTGAAACTTAGATGGTTAAAACCTGGGCCTGGATTTTCATTCTAGTCCCAGTGGTTGTTATTCTTTAGGGGTAGCTATATGGGTCCAGGGAGGCTTTGGATAGCGTAGGGTTTGCCCTCCCCTTCTGTGAATAATAATAATAATAATAATAGAGTTGTTGTGGAGTGTATCAAATTAAATTTCCTCTGTGCAAGTCTATGTTATCACACTGTTTGACAAAAGAAGCAAGCTATCACGGAAAATATCTTTGATAATATTAATAGTGATTCTTTTTTTTTAATTGAATTAGTTGTTTGAGTATTTTTTTATTGGTAGCATTTAGTATAGAAAAATTTTGTGAAAAATACATCGCATTTTTTGATAACACTAACTCATTCCACATCTTTATCAGGCATGCATCAAAAGGATATGAGTAACAGGTTGAAAACTTTCCCTGTTAGAATGAAATATTCATAAGCCTTATCGCATATTGATGCCGTGTTATATGTATATATATATATTATATCATAAAGAATTAATATTAGGTTAATAATATATTCCGGCAAAACAATTTTTATGCCTTAACTTTTAGTACTTAAATATCATAATATAAATACTGTATTAATATTTAAAATTTACATATTATAGCTTAGCTTTTAAGTCATAGAAGTGGTTTAGTTTTAATTTTTTTTTTCCTACTGGTTCTTTTTGTAAGAATTTTTCAACTCACACTGTAGTATTTATGGAATATATAGGTTTAATTAATTCTGATGGATACACGAATATTTCAAAAGTATTTGATGTACTTAATTATTAATTAACAATTAATAAAGATTAGTAAACTATTATTATTATTAATCTTATTATTCTTAAATACGTGGAAAATTTAATGCAAATTTTTAAACTAAATTAAAATTCTGAAAATATTTAATATGTTTATAAATCAATAATAATGCAGACCCGGGACAAAATTAAGTGGACAAGGATTAATGGTTATTAATGAAAAGTCAGTCAAGCTGTAATGAGATAAATTAATGTGAATCAAGTATATATTAAAATATTTCAACAATAAAATCTAATTTAATTAAATAAAGCAATATTAATTTGTAATAAAATAATATATTAGACTTTTAACATTTAATGAAAATGAAATAAAATTTCAGGTAAAAAAAAATTAAGCGACCTTTTTATAAATATTTATTTACAAATGGGAAGCGGTGGGTTATGTTTTTTCTCTAAAGTGTTAGTTTAGTTTATTAGACATTCTATCAGATATACATATATATATATAATATTAATACGAACTAATGTGTTGCCAAAATTCCAAGTTTGAAAATAATCGATTGACCGGAAGTTTGACATTACTGAACAGTTTTTTTTCCTTCAGTTTTCTGCGATTTTTTTTGTCACAGAGACATCCGGTTTCATTAAAATTGATATACTAATTATACTATAGAGAGGCATATCAATTTTGTTTGTAATTTTTTGTTGTTGTTGAGAAAACTGAATTTACAAGTATTCTAGAGGAATTGAATGTTCGTGTTGAAAAAAAATAGTTTTATTAATTGTTTTAGTTGAATACGTAGAGCTGGAAAATATTAGAGCTTTATTTCTTCTGTGGTCTTCAATCTACTTCGGGCGTACGCCAATCATCAAGTTGCCTTGATGAACAGTATGATACATAGAATTTACAGAGAACCGTCAAGAAATCACAATTTTTTTTCCAAGACATTTTGGATGGTGGGCCCAACGCTCGAAACCGGTCGATGACCACAAAAAATGTATAGCCTATCACAGAAAATATCTTTGATTTTATTAAGTTTAGATTCTTTCATTTATTTAAACATTTAAAACAATTAAAAAATTTAATTACTAGTTAAAACAAAATTTTTATTATAATTTAAGTAAATTGTAAGAAGAGAAAGATGTATTTGTTTTGCACCAGATTATTATAATATTATTTTTGGTTAATATTCATTAATTGTTTCAAAAAAAAAAAATGATTAAATTGTTGCATCGGCTTATAGCAACCAAAAAAATATGTTATGTCATGAGAACCGCAGAAAATCATAGAAGATTGAGAACTATAATGATATGGTTTTTTTTTTTAGAAGCTTACAAAAGATTTTAACTTAACGAAAATGATTGCTACTTCTCAAATACTGAAGTTTCATTATACAGAACTAAAAAACATTGCGAAAGAGTACCTATATATATTGTGGATGGTTATAATTCCAAGAATTAGGAATAAACAAGATGAAGGGACGGAAAGTGAAACTAAGGAAGTAAAGAGCTTTAAGTCGAAGAACAGAATTTCAAAACCATTAATACAATAGAATAGAATAGAATAGAAGCGGAAGGGAGGGAGCCTCATTCCACTGCGACCTACAAATTGAGGTCTATTGTGGTTCCCCTTAAGTTACAGAACAGCCCCCAGCTTTGCCCTCCTAATCAATCCTAGCAAAGCTGAGAGCGGCTCCGTCATGAAGCTTTCAGCTTCGGGATTGCCCGTCCCCAATTGAAGAAACCTAATCCTCGCCAGGCCGGCGCACTCACAAAGGATGTGCGCCGGAGTCTCCTCCTCTACCTTGCAGAATCGGCATACCGCACTATCCGCAAGTTGTAGGTGGTGCATGTGTCTATTCAGCCTACAATGCCCTGTTAGTAGACCCACAATTAACCTTATATCCCTTCGGGTCTGGCTCAGTAGGTCTTTGGTAAATTTAGGCAAATGTCTTTTAATGAAGAGCTTTGCCTGCCTCTGTCCTGGTGTTCCCTCCCACCAACGCAGCCGCTGATCTTCTATCCACCCCGTGATAGAAGTTTGAATGAGGCTCCTGGACAAGCCGCAGAAGGGTTCGGGGCCTATAAAGGTATCCTGCGAGCCCTCCCTCGCTAGGGCATCCGCCCTCTCATTGCCCAGGAACCCCGCATGTCCCGGCACCCAGGCGAGTGTCAGTTTATTCCGAGTACCCACCTCGGTGAGGGCAAGTAGGCAGTCCCACACCAGTCTTGAGACTATTTGGTGTGAGGAAAGTGCCTTCAGGGCTGCCTGACTGTCGGAGTATATGGCCACTCTTCTACCCACTATCCTTTGCCTTATAATCTCCCTAGCGCAGAGTTGTAACGCCACGACTTCAGCCTGAAAGACCGTGGCGTACTTCCCTAGGCTGGCCTTAATTTTAACTTTAGGCCTGCCCCCGTAGACCCCAGCTCCGACCCCAGTCGGAGTTTTGGATCCATCTGTATACCAGATCGAGTTACCGAACAGGGGTGGGTCGCAGCCCCATTCGCCTCTGCTCGGTAAATCCACTAGTTACTCTCTTAAGAAGAAGTTTTTAGAGCTAAATTCATTTTAATTGAAGTAATCAGCAGAGAGAATTATTTCAGAACTTAAGTCACAACTTAATATTGGGTTTATAGAAAAATTAAATAATTTTTCTATGAAACCCAAAAGGAACTTCGCCAAGAGGCGTGCTTTAGCTAGGTACCACAAATAGCGTGACGAAATTGCATATATGGCCTGTAAATTTCAAGTTAGAGATAACTTCACTTTATATTGGAAAAACTTCACTGGATTACTTGAGAATTGATTCGAATCAGCTTAGAAAACTACATGGGACCATTTTTAGTATATCGGTAAGGAATTAGTGGAAGATACATGGTAGGTAGATGTTGAAAAGGACCTTAATAGACGAATTGTATTGAACTATTTTGTTCCTTTTTGTAGAAAAAACAAAATCTTGATAATTCTATACGAATTTTATTTCTTACATAAATAGATTTCAAATAGGTGTATATACCGGGTAATTCAGAATTGCACGGCACTATTTTAGGTATGAGTTCTGTAGCAAAAAATAAACATAAAAGTTCATATACACATATGTTTGAAATCAATTTATTACAGAGATATTGGGGCATTACAAGATATTTATTTAATAACACAATAATTCAGATAACTGTTCAAAGTGGTCACCGTTTTGTGGAATGCAGCATTCAGCACGACGAATAAATAATGCTTCTTTGGCACCCTTGTAGCTTGATAGTAGCTGCGGCTACCACGATCCAATTCCTTGGCTCTTCTTGCGTGCCAATATACGTAGAATAAAATATTGACTTCACCCAGGTCCACAGAAAATAATCTAACGGCGTTAGATCGGGAGATCGTGGTGGCCATTTCACAGGTCCGCTTCGACCAACCCATTGGTTACCATATACTGCATTTAAATAATCAGTCACAATATGAGATTAGTGAGCTGGAGTACCGTCATGCATAAACCTAGCCTCTGCCCAATTGGCAAGCGGAATATCTTCTAGAAGCTCATAAAGATTATTTTGCAAAAAATGCAAGTACGATATTCCTGAAAGCTTAGGCGGTAAAAAGCAGGGGCCAATTAGATTGTCGCCAAGAAGATCACACCAGACATTTGATGAAAAGTTATGTTGGTTATGTGTAGTAGTCGTATGAGGGTTTTCTTCGTCCCAAGTGTGGGTGTTTCGAAAATTAGTAATCCCATTTCTTGTAAGGCTAGATTCATCGGTAACCAGCAGGCTGCTTAGGAAGTAAGGAATGCCTTGTGTATTGTTGAATTAACCTCTGGGAGAAATTTCTGCGCTTGCTATAATCTTATGGTAATAAATCATGCTTTCGATAAATAAATCTTTAACCTTCAATATCTCTGTAATAAATTGATTTATACATAAGTATATATGAACTTTTATGTTCATTTTTGCTACAGAACATACTTAAAATAGTGCCATGCAATTCTGAAACATCCTGTATATATATATATATATATATATAGGTGTATACTCTATGCATAGTTATATATACTGTCTAAATTTGGATGCCTAGAAAAGTACTGTATAAGTTGTTGTGGTGGTTGGTTCCGCAGAGCTGGAAAGTATCAGATACATTTTCCGTGGTAGCCTGCTTCATTTTGTGGTCATCGACCGGTTTCGGGCGTTCGCCCATCTTCAGAATGCGTTTGTCAGACAGTGTGATAATACAGACTTGCACAAAGCAAATTCAGTTTATACACTGACTGGTCTTTTTAATTGTATTTTAAAACTAAACTCTTAAAATAGGTCAAAGGGAGGTATGGTCAGCTGGGTGGGAAAGGAATTGTGTTTGAATGTTAAAGGGACAAATTTTCCTTAAAATGGAAAAGTCGACTCAAATTATCAATCACCTACAAACAAACAAACACAAACCAGATGACATAACGACCACGATGAAACTAATACATTCTGGCCAGAAAGGACGACGACTTGACATAATAGAACAACTCGAAATATATAAACACAAGACACAAAACTTAATAAACGAACAGGCAAAATTTGCCAGTGAACCATTATTCAAAACACTCTTCCCACAACAATAAAAAACGCAATTACCAGCACAAGTAGTATACATGGACCAAATAGTTCCTAAACTGATTATACTTAAAAAAAAAAAAATTAAGTATGCGTGCGTACAGGAAAGTGTATGTGAAGTTTATGTGTATTTAATTTTTATTATTTTAATCACTTAAATTTAAATTGTGTTAGCTTGAAATCGTTATTTAATTTAATTTTAAAGTTATTCTGATTATTTAATTGTCAAGTGAATCTCCCTCCAACAACAGAGTTTAAAAATTAGACCCCAACGTGTTGTTTCCATTTTAAGGAAAATTTGCCCCTTTAACAATTCAAACACGTGTTCCTTTCCCACCCAGCTGACCATACCTCCCTTTGACTTATTTTAAGAGTTTAGTTTTAAAATACAATTAAAAAGACCAGTCAGTATTAGTGATGGGCAAAACGACTCCGCTATCGGATTCGTTGGATTTGAATCGGTTCCAGGATCGGAACCGACTCCATAAACTCGTTCCACGGTTCCTTTTCCTTCAGGGTTTTTATTAAATTTTTTATATGTAATTAACTTCATCAGTTAGTAAAAAATTGCATTTTTTGCTAATAAACACACAGTACCTAATAATTAGCAATTATATATATGTAATTCTGAAAGTTTATACTCCAGTTTTATGAATAATTTAATATTAGGCTGCACAACAAACGGGTAAATTAATTTACTGCAATGCAATTTTATTACTATCCAGCAGGCCCACGGGGAGGTTGAAGTTAATCATTTATTGATTGAATTAATTTTTTAATCTAATTTAATCAATTCAATTTTGAATTGCTTAATTTTTAGTTGTGGAAAACTGATCTGTTGATTAAAAATTTAATTTTTAGTTACAACTAAACCAAATTTTACTATTGAATTAATAAGTAAAGTTTGGGCGATTAAATTTTTAATTTTAGTTATGACCATGATAGTTTTTTAAATTTGATTTCTTATTTGATCGTTTGTAACTTAACACTGGCTCCAGCTCGGACTCTGACCAGTAACTGAAATCTGAAAACTGATTAATATTTTTAGTCTCCTCCACCTTCCATACCCACTTCTCATGCCCTTTAGAAATATTTTTTCATGAAATGAAACTTCATGTATCTCATTCATTTGTTATATATTTTTTTAGAGTGACTGTAACTTTTTTTTATTATTTTTCTGATTAACATTTCAAATAAACCTTGTAGAATATTTAAAAAATAAAATATATAAACGTAGAGAGCGATCTGGTGTTAGTAAAGTGAAGATGGATTCAGTTACAGGCACCATTGCCTTTGGAACGAGTTCGTGGAGTCGGTTCCATTTCAAGCGTTTCTATTGGCTAGATTCAGTGATTTGATTTATTCGTTCACTCCGGAACCAAATAATCTGAATCAACTCCGGTTTCGGGTCCAGACGGTTCCAGGGATTCAACCAATGAGAGTGCCCAGTGGAGTGTAAATTCAGTTTATACACTGACTGGTCTTTTTAATTGTATTTTAAAACTAAACTCTTAAAATAGGTCAAAGGGAGGTGGGAAAGGAACTCGTGTTTGAATTGTTAAAGAGGCAAATTTTCCTTAAAATGGAAACAACACATGGGGGTCTAATTTTTAAACTCTGTTGTTGGAGGGAGATTCACTTGACAATTAAATAATCAGAATAACATTAAAATTAAATTAAATAACGATTTTAAGCTAACACAATTTAAAATTAAGTGATTAAAATAATAAAAATTAATACACATAAGCTTCACATACACTTTCCTGTAGGCACGCATACTTAATTTTTTTTTTAAGTATAATCAGTTTAAGAACTACATGGTCCGTGTATACTACTTGTGCTGGTAATTGCGTTTTTTATTGTTGTGGGAATAGTGTTTTGAATAATGGTGCACTGGCAAATTTTCTCAAAATTCTGGCCAGAATGTATTAGTTTCATCGTGGTCGCGATGTCATCTGGTTTGTGTTTGTTTGTTTGTAGGTGATTGGCATAATTTGAGTCGACTCAGATTCAGAAAGTCGTTCCAAGTTCACTGCTGCATGTAACTGAATCCATCTTCCCTTTTCTAACACCAGATAGCTCTCTATATGTATATATTTAGAAAAAATATTATTAAGTTGAATATAATTTTTTGTCGAAATATAATTTATGCTTCTATGCAAGGGAAATAATTCAGTATTAGTGTATACTGGTTATTCAATCTATGAAATATTGACCGTAAAAAATTATACTAGGAATTCACTCCCACCGCCCAACCATTTGTATTTTAAGCTCACCAGGATTGTTAGTATGGTTTGTGGTTACAAAATATTAAGTTAGAATCCTGTCACTGGTTCTTTCAACATGGCCACAACTCAGTTTAATACTTAATTTTCGTGCTATACCTGCCTTAATTTAATTTGAAATAATAAAAATTTCATTTAATTTTGCTGGAATCAGTTTATTTAAAAATAGGGATTTGAATCAACTCGTTCCGCTACTGGATTCGTTCCAGTGAACCGACTCCGCTCGGACTGTCCCATCACTAGTCAGTATATAAACTGAATTTGCTTTGTGCAAGTCTGTGTTATCACAATGTCTGACAAACGTATCCTGAAGATAGGCGAACGCCCGAAACCGGTCGATGACCACAAAATGAAGCAGGCTACCACGGAAAATGTCTCTTGATAATGTATAACTATTGGTCTATAAGAGCAGACGAATTATTTAACATATTGTACCTGAGTTAAAAAATATTATGTAAAATAATTTTTGAAATTTTGTTTTCAAAAAACTAATTAAAACAACTTTTTAAACGACTAATCATCTAAAACTTTTATATAGTTTTATTTTAAAAAACTAATAGGATAATTAGATTTTCTAAGTCATTATATTTTCCAAAATTAAAATAATATAAAAAAATTTTATTAAAAAGAATTTTAAAAGAATATTTAATGAAAACTCTCTGTCATTTTTTATATTTTTTTATTTCAGGATTTACACATTAAACGAACCATGAAAATTTTCCTTTTTTTTTTTTTTTGCGTTGCCAATAGAAACATTTGTATCCTGTGACCATTTGGATCATTCATTTCTTTTTTTCTTTTTTCTTTAAATATAAATATAAAATTTTTAATTGAATAAAAAAAAAAAATAAAACCGGGTTAATAAAGTTCAAACCCCATAGGCCAATACCACCATATTCTGTGGAAGCAATGATTGACCGACAAGTGATTTTTCAATCCCCCACTGATTTTTTTTGTCTTATCATTACTAATGATTTTCCCTTGTGGGAGAATTCGGTGTTGACCCAGCATCGTGGTAAAAAGTGGGAAGCTACAATTAGTAGCGCCCTAGGTAGCGAAGGCCGGAATTAAACGGCGAGGGAACTGCGGCGTGATTACCACACGCCCCCCCAATACAAATCGCCGTCTGGCAAGCCTTGGTCCTTCATGGGCTGTTGCAGCATAGGGGGGGTTTACTAATGATTCAAAAAATGGTCTGCTTATAAGACAGGCTTCGCTTTCTGAAATAGGTACAAATCAGAAATACTAAAACTAATATAAATGTTGCACAACAATGTTGTGTTTTACTTAAACTATTTCGCTGACAAAGCATGACTTGGTGATGGACACCATTGCTTTTTTTCCTTCGGATTTCTGGCATTCTTCTTTCGCATTCTTAATTTTATGCTGGCAACCGATTGGATGTCGAATGAACTGCCGGGTGTTCTGCTTTGAATTTGGAACTCTTCATTGTTACTTTCTCTTACTCCTACGAAGTTTCGTGTCCTTAATTTTTGAAATTAAGTTACCACCAGACTTTACCACAACAAGAGAATTAACCTGAAAATATTATACCCAACTTAAACGAATAGAACTGAACAAAAGATACAATCTTTTACCCAGACTACTTGACCACCGATCAGTAACTAACACTTCACAATGATAGAGACTAGGTAATATGTATACAGTGTTTTTAATCATTTATATGAATATTAGAGGTGAAAATGTATGTGGATGCTGATATAAGGCTGAGATATTCGTAGGCACGCGAAGTCCCCGAAGAAATGGCAAATTCATTTACTCCTAGCAGTTTGTTTTGTTACTTCCGTTATTTTGTCGGAAACTTTCCAAAAAATGTTATTAAAATATTTTTAAGAGCTGGGAAATAGCCGATCTCGAAGATACCTTTTTTTTTTTGTTATAGCAATTGGAACATTTTATCTTTTTTTTTTTCTTTCAAAATTGAAAACGAAATTTTTTCATGCTCTAAATTCAGTATAATTGGATTAATACTAGGCATTAATTTTGTTTTAAAAATGTTAAAGTTATAAAATTACTTCCTGATAGAAAAAAGTTTTTTTGTGAATTTCTTTTCAAAACTTTTTATCAAAATACCTACAATTGTCTATTTGTTAATTAAACGCCATTTGATTTTTCTGTAGCTAGGGAAGGGAGCTGCATTGCTACCCTGAAGGTCTATTTATACAATTGCTGCATGGATAAAGTTCTATCTTTTAATTGAAAACTGATGTTTTTGAACGTAGGCCCAGTATACATTTTTTTTAAAGTTATGGAAGTCTACCAACCAACATGTGCGAAAGTACACGTGTATGTAATTAATAGTAAAAAGAATAAGCAATTTGTCTCTCAAAAAAAAAAAATATTGAAAAAGATATCACCAGGGGTTTTTTGCGCATCGACAGCTGTGGTCATTAGCGCCTCTCAATATTTTTTTTTTCTTTTCAATCTTGTCTCCGCAGTCTGGAATGCCACGTAGTTTCTTTACCTTATGGCATCCAATTCACTACCTTGCCAGCAAGTTATGATGGAGCTTCCAGTGTAGAACAAGGTTCCATACTTACCCTCTTGACATTCAGTCCAGTCGAAGAGGGAGTGCGAATACCTGGTTGTGCCAACACTTTATTTATCAAATTATTTTGGGCACTTGCGCACAAATATTCCTTCGCTTTTAGAATTAAATTGAATGGAATTTTATATCTGGACTCTTGTTTACAATATACTATTATTTTTTTTATGCATTATCAGTGATAATCCTCTTATCTGGTGGACTAAACTCATTCATTTTAAAATATATTTTCATGCCTGAAGGCTATTTGCATTTAAGAGGAAGTACTTTTATAAATATTCCTTCCACTAAAAATTGTTTTACCTTAATTCTAAAAATATGTACACCATTTACATTCACTCATACCATCGTACATTCCGATAAAAAAACAAAATACACTCGCTAATAAATACAAGCATACCAATAAGTACAATCACGCTAATAAATACATTCAAACCCTATATCCACACGGAGGGAGAAATCACCAGTTAAATTGTTTAAAAAAAAAAAAAATGATATTTTTCAAACAGTCATTAACTCAGTGGATAGCACACTAAACTTGAAACGCGGAGATCCCGGATTCGAGTCCAATGGTGGTGCTATTCTTAGACTTTCTCACCCTGAGCAGTGCACTGAGATGGATCCGGGTGTCAATGACCTCGTATGTTGACGCGCCTAAAAAGAAAAAAAAAAAACAAAAGAGTATCATGATTCAATTCACGATTCCAAACAATGTCATTTTTTTTTTCCGAATCACATGCCAGAATGAACAAAAATATAATCATGTAATACTACATTACCTTA
Source organism: Triatoma infestans (assembly GCA_011037195.1). Taxonomy (NCBI): domain Eukaryota; kingdom Metazoa; phylum Arthropoda; class Insecta; order Hemiptera; family Reduviidae; genus Triatoma; species Triatoma infestans. The sequence continues at coordinate 36,124 of JAAEAF010007760.1, forward strand.
CACGATCAATATTATTGAAGTAACGAAGTTTGTGATTGGTTAGCACGAGTATCGATGGTTATATTGTCAATACTGATATTGACAATATTATTGACCGTGTAGAGGCCGCTTAAGACATATACAATTATTTGAATTTACACTTGTTATCATATTTACTAGTTGTAGCAGCATCGCTTTTACAGTTGTAAATTTCAAATAAATAAATGAAATGAAATTTGAATTTATAGTTATATCTACTTCCATTTTCATTACTTTCTCTTACTCCTAGTAAGAGGAAAGTATTGTAATCGTGTCAAATTTTCGATATCGAGTTTTCACAGGAAATATCCGTTTTGAGGCCCCTGTGTCCAAAAAAGTGGTTTTTAGCAAATGGTCTGTGTATGGGTGTGTGTATGTGAACAGCATAGCTCAAAAACGAAAAACCGTAGGAAGTTGAAACTTGATATTCCCTTTAGGTATCAGCATGGGATCTGACGGTGCGTTATCTGTCAAAATTCCTCAACCGGAAGTACCACTTTACTAGTTGATTTTTTTTAAGTTTTTGCGATTTTTTTCAAAAATGGCTCCAACGATTTTCTT